>CABHPR010152913.1:6309-22916 GCA_902168415.1 Peromyscus melanophrys
ATAATAATAATAATAATAATAATAATAATAATAATAATAATAATAATAAACATTTAAAGCAGAAGCCTATGAAGATTTTTGATATTCAGACCTTAACATTCTGCACTCTATCCCATAGTGTCATGCATATTTCATAATGTAAAACTCAGATAGTCCGTCTTCAAGACTCACAAAATACTTACATTTCCAACACTGTTTCAAAGCTCAAGGTCAATAGGAGGGGGTATAGAGGATGGAATTTGGGGAAAGTTAAGTATAACAATATAGGCCTTATGAAAAGCTGTATGGAAACCCACTACTTCCTAAAATAGATACATATATTAGTGGAGTCTTAATTTAAATGGAGTTACCATTTAACTCAAGTTGAGGTAAGATCAACATAAGGAGAAAACTATTCTAAAACCTCATTTACTTGTGGAATGCATTTTAAAGTGTCAATACATACAGACAAACTGCATAATGTGATGGTGGTTACTAAACTTTTGTGTTAACAGAAAATGGAAAATCGTGTAAAAATATGAAGTAACCAATAAGTAGGATGAAATAAAAGTAATTTACAGCACAAGATCTCTATGTGGTAATAATGCATTGCATTCAGAACTTTCTCATAAAGCAGCTTTTACTATACTGAGAGAAAGGAAATTTACTTTATATGTATATATCTATATATGTATGTGTGTAAATATATCTATATGTTAATGTGTTCAATTTTCACAACAATTTTATCACATATCACACAACATGATGATAAACTCTTAGTTTGCACTCTCAATTTTATATTAAATTGCAACTATGGACAGTACTGACCTCCGAGGCAGAGTTATGACTGGAGGAACAGAGGGAACTCACAGAAGCAAGGAAGTATTTTGGGTCTTGATTTGGTTTTGAGTAAAGTAGTTATATTTATCCAAGCAAATTTATTGAGCTATGCATTTCATTAGTCTGTGCATATTGCTTTTTCTTAATTATACTTTAAATTATCAAATGCAGCAGCATTTAAGAATGAAATTTTATTTTACAGAAAATGTTACCTCACACAATATAGTATTTTCTAGGTTCAGTCTTTTGTCTATGAATTTCATGATTTCTTTTTTGTTTACAGCTGAATAGTATTCCATCGTGTATATGTACCACATTTTCATTATCCATTCGTCCAGTGGAAGTCGTTTGTGTTGTTTCCATTTCCTGGTTTCTGTGAAGAAGGTGTCTATGAACACTGGTGAACAAGTATCTGTGGACTAGGATGTTAATTTCTTCAGTCATATGCCAATGAATAGTATAGCTGGGCATATAGTAGATATATTTGTAGTCTTTTGAAGATTCTCCATCCTGTTTTCCAGAGTGGCTACACCAGTTCCCATTCCTACAAGATTGAATGAGGCGTCTGCTTTCTCCACAACCTGGACAGCATTTGTTGTCAGTTTTTTGTTGTTGTTCATTTTAAGTGTGCTGCCTATGGTGCCATGAAATGTCAAGTTGTTTTAGTTTTCATACTTCTCATTGCTTAGGATGATAAGGACTTTTCAAGATTTTATTAGCAATTTTTATTTATTCTCTTGAGAATTCCCTGTTTAGGTCCCATTCCCCTTTTTCAAATGGTAATTTGGTATTTGAACTCTTTATTTTTTAAATCTTTATATATTCTGCATAGAAATCCTCTGTCAGGTGTATAACTGGTTTTTTCTTTACCTGGTTGATTGCTTCTTTACCTGTGCAGAAGTTTTTTAATTTTATGAAGACCTACTTATCAATTGTTTGGCTCTATTACAGAGCAAATGGAGTCCTGTCAATAAAGACAAATGCCACATAGTCTCTCTTATCAGTAAGATAAGCTCCAAATTCTCAGATGTACATATACAACGTGGAATAACCACAAATCAGAAAAGTATAAAGAGACCATATGTTGGGGGGATTGTGAGGCAAGAGCAGGATAGAGATGATGTGAAGTGGGAATTGGAATAATGGGGAGGGGATCTGAGTGGAGTGGAGGGTGGAAGATCAATAAAGAAGGAAAAGGAGGGACAAGGGACAAATAATAGGAAGGTTGTTTGTTAAGGCTTTAAGGAATTGTATCATTTTATATATTTCCTTAAATTACACATGATACATGAATATATATGTACATATATGATATGTATATATGTAAAATTATATATGTGTATATATTGTGTAGTATATATATGAAACTATACACAATACATGAATATTTATACATGTATATCCATGTACATATATACATGTATACATACATATACATGTATATACACACACATTCTCTCTAATCTCAAACTCTCTCTCTATATATATATATATTCATACAAACATCTCAATGGAAGTTAATCCACTAGGACTGATAATAATCCCCACAGAACCCGTTCCAGGTATGAGAAACCTCTCTTTGAATGGTTGGTCAGGTTAGTCCCTGTGACTCCCAAAACAATATAGATAATAGATGTAATCATTGGTCATTTCTTAGGAGTGTAGGGTAGGCCTCTATTGCTGAAGGCACTTCACATTTAGGACAAAGGACTCAGATGATTTGAGCTTGATCTGACCTCTTTCCTGCAGTATGGTTTCCATGGTCCCAGAAAATACTATATAAAATGCCAAGGTAAGGAAACAATTAAACAGTCCTGCCAAGCTTCAATACTGATGAATCATTTTAAAAAGAAAATGTAAACTTTCATAATTACGTTACGGATGCTATCCACTCCTGGAAATAATGTAAATCTGACGGAAAATCAATTCAAGAGGAAATAAGTTCAATGACACTCACTGGAAATTTTTTCATGAGGGGTTGGTTAGACAGTCACAGAGAGAGTTGGGGCAAACACAATGGAAGAAGAGGGAAGACATGTCCATGGAATGCTAACCAAGGCATTGGGAAAGGAAGAAACTGGAGACAGTCTCTCTTTACCTTCAAGTGTGCTTGGATGTTGATGTATAAAACCCGACCTTATTCTTTCAATGCTGAAGATCACAGATACTTGGTTCAAGACTCTAATGGGTGAATGGAAAATTAGAATATGCCATTTTAAAGAAGCCTATTCATTTACAAAGCAATTTATATAAGGAACATTTTAAAATCATACATATATTCTAAAATGAGAGGTTTTTTAAGGAAACAGGAATTGTGAAATTTCAATTACTTTCAACGTTTAGAAAACAATTTATAAAAAATAGGGACATTTTTATTAAATATAGTATTCATTTAATCTTTATCAAGTTCAATGTCCAAAGAAACACTGATCTTCCCTGTAGTGCCTTGGGTTTATGGGTTTGTCTATAGTGGGAGCTGTCCTGGCCTCAAGTGATTTGATTAAAAAGTTTACATCACATAGGGATACAGTGAGTTCCATATAAGGCACCTTTACAGTGCTGCAGTCAGTTTCTGTTTGATAAGCCCCATTTTACCCATTTTCTACAAAATGACTATTTTCTTAATCATTGATCAAGGTTGTGAAAATGGCCCACACAGATAAAGGCCAAGGTGATATTCTAGACAACTGTGTCTGATCAAGGACTCACTCAGCTACTACATCAGACTGATTCCCGCTCTCCAGGATTTCCTGAAGGAGCCCTCTCTCCATCTTCTTCCTCAGGAGTATACTGCATGGCTCTCTGCAGACGAATCTTTGGAGTCTGCTTCTGGAAACTGCAAGGCCTAATGGAGTCAACGAGGAAGTAAATGATGGGCTTGGCACAGCTGTTAACACAGGACAGGAAAGTTATAATTGCATAAACATTGCAAGGGGAAATTCTATGGAACTCTGCAATCCAGTCTAAGAGGAACTGATAGATACCAAAGGGCAGACCAAAGAGTAAGAAGACCAGTACGGTGAGTGAAATGGTCACATACAACTTGATCTCAGGAATCCTCTGTGAGCCACAGAAGATCCTGACCAACAGGGCCAGGCTGGATCCACAAGAAGCCACAGATAATAGTATTACAAATGCAGCAGTAATAAAATTGTAAGTCCTACAGGAAGAATGATCATAATAACTAAGTAGTAAGCCACAACCATCCACTGACAGGAGGTTTAACAGTAGAGAGAAAGCCCAGAGCAGTGCACACAGGACAGATGACATGTATCTTGGTCGTTGGCACTGATGTGAGATGGGCCACAAAACTGACAGACAGTGCTCAACACTGATGGCTGCAATCATACATAAACCTGCAAGGTAAGCAAAGATTAATACATTGATGAGAGAGATGGGAATATTGAAGTAGCTGATATGGAACCAAGCAAGTATATGCTCCAGGGAGTACACAGTCTGAAAGAAGAGGAAGAGGAAGTCAGCCCCAGCCAGGTTGAGGACATAGACAGAGAATTCATTCTCTTGCATGTGGAAGGCCTGAAGCCACAGCACTATGGCATTTCCTGCCAGCCCAACCACGGCAATGATGACAGTAAGAATATTGAAGGTTTTGTCCATGGTGACACAGTGTAAGTTTTCAGTGTAGTAACTTCCATTCATTGCTGTGTTGTCAGTGCTCCAGGCTGAGATGGTAGGACCCATGCTTGAGAATGTTCCACTGATGTTCCTGAAAAAGTAAATTGAGGTATGAACACATGATACTTTCTGTCAAGACCACCTGGCTATGTGGGAATGTCTGGCACAGGTTCATATGGAGGGGGAAACAGGCTTGCAGAGATTTAGTAATTTATGAAACCCCCAAAGTGCTAGAAACTTCTTTTAAATCCACTTTGTACTATTCAGTCTATCTGCAGACCACTACCTCTAGTGATGTTGGGGTAGTTGATGGTCTCAGTACAGTTGCTAAGCATCTTATGCTTGTCAGGAAAAGACAGAATTCTGAAACCAACTTTATGTTCCAAGGCTGAGGTTCCTTCTCTGGTATAGGAATATGGAAGATGCTGGCACAAACAATAGCTGCCCTCAGTCAGTGTAAGGGGTCTACCAAATGGGAAAAATGGAATCATGAATGTGACTTCTTATGAAGACCTGTATGTGAACAGTCACACTTCTTATGCTAGAAGGGCTGAGTCTTCATTTTAAAATTTGAAAACCAGATAGCAGAGAAGCCTTGGAGGACATCAAACACATTTCTGTTTGTGATTATGTCACCAGTGTTTTGTTCTCTATGGGGTTACAGGGGAGAGTTAAGAACTATAACAAATGAGCAAATGAACCATAAATTCAAGGGTAGCTGAAAATTTGTAGTAAATGTTGTTCTGGTTGTGACTTGTACCTACATGCAAAGGTATGAGTCTCTGGAATGAAAAGTGTGGCCTGTGCTGCAGAGGAAGCTAGAGAGCACCTCCATTTGGCAATAGTATCCCAAGCTCTGAGAAGAACTTTGAGATCTATACATTGATGCAAATAGCCTGGATAAGAGAGCAGCATAGCTGGGCAGGTAGCATCAATTCAGAGCTTTCTTTCCACTCCACTTTCCCATACAGACATCCTTAATAAGCTCCCATTTCTCACCCCTAAAGTCACAGAGACATTTGAAGAGAAGACAGCCTTTCTTTTCTTAACTTTTGTATTCATTTTACATACCAACCACAGATTCACCTTTAATCCCTCCTCCTGCTCACTCTCACCCCCCCACCCCGAACCCCTCGGCCATACCACCCCTCATCACCTACTCCAAAATTGTAACTTCTCTGATGGGGGGACAGTAAAGCCTGGTATATTCAACTGAGGCAGGACCCAGCCACTTCCCCCAGCAAAAGGTGAGCAAAGTGTCAGCCCATAGGCAATGGGATTCAGAAAACCAGCTCATGCACCAGGACAGATCCTGATCAGGAGCCCCTCAAACAGAACTAGGTACACACTGTCTCCTGTATGCAGAGAGTCTAGACTGATTCCATGCAGGTTCCACATCTAAGACAGCTTTTCTTGCCCACACTGGCCAAGGGTGCAGAATGAGGGCTGTTCCTATGCTTGCAGTAGCTTAGCCTGAACGGTACCCATATAGAAATCTTTGCATCACAGGATCCTTCTGGATAACTTCTTATTCTAGACAGAGGCCTTCATGAAGGAAAAATCATCTGAGAATGTCAAAGCAGAGCTCCAGGCTCAGGAAAAGCCCCCAGAAGACCTTAAAAACTAATCTCACACAAGGTCTTTGATGAAAATCACCCAATAAATTCAGTTGTGTTCACCAAGATCTTGCATTCATTCTTGGAGCCTTAATCACTCCATAGGAGCACAAGGTTTTAATCCAGGAAACCATCTTAGGACATTAACAGCTTAAAATAGACTGGTACTAGGTAAGCAGACTACCCAAAAATATTGAGTGAATTAAGGTGTACAATACAAAATTCCTGAAGATACAATAAGGAAATTATGATAAATAAAAAAGAAGTGGACAAAAAAAGAAATAATAAAATAAGTTACAATGACATAAAGATTGAACAGGCAGTGGATCATTAAAAATGGCATGAGTTTTGGAGAGATGGTTCAGTGGTTAAGAGTACTGGATGCTCTTTCAGAGGTTCTTAGTTCAATTCCCAGCAACCATATGATGGCTAACAACCATCTATAACTCTAAAAAGAAAAAGGGGGATTTAAACATAGGATAAATAGATAGATTTATACTTTTAAACTAAAAAGCAGCTACTAGTCTTAAATACTTTACATTGGTAAGATTTTTTGTATATTGATACAAATTTAAAGTTATTGTAGTTATCACATACTGTACAAATGTTTCTACTCTTGTTCTAGATATTGTACCTATAGAGCTCATTTAGCAATGTAATGTAAATTTCTAGTCCTTGAAAGTTATTATTAAAAAGTATTGAGGAGCCGGGCAGTGGTGGCGCACGCCTTTAATCCCAGCACTTGGGAGGCAGAGCCAGGCGGATCTCTGTGAGTTCGAGGCCAGCCTGGACTACCAAGTGAGTTCCAGGAGAGGCGCAAAGCTACACAGAGAAACCCTGTCTCGAAAAAACCAAAAAAAAAAAAGTATTGAGGATAATAAAGAAATGCAAGTTACTAGTGAGTCACCTATCACAATCAAACTTGTAGTCATGTTAGGTATGTTTTTAAGGTCAAACAGAGATACAGTTTAGATAGACAGGTAGTCTTTAAATACTTCAGAGATCTAAAAATTATAGTATTTAAGATGTTTTGACTACATCAGGTACTTTTTATGATAATTAGAATGTCTGCTCCTGGAATTTAATAGATTAAATGAGTTTCAGAGGAGATTAACCTTGGACTTTAAAACCTGTTTCAGACTGATAGACTATGAGACCTTTGAAGTTAGACTGAATGCATTTCTGCATTATGATATGGCTACAAGTCTATAGGGGCCAGGGAGTATAATGTGGTGGTTTGAAAGAAAATGGTCCATATAGACTCATAGGGAGTGGCACTATTTGGAGGTGTGGCCTTGATGGAATAAATGTGATTT
Source organism: Peromyscus melanophrys (assembly GCA_902168415.1). Classification (NCBI taxonomy): domain Eukaryota; kingdom Metazoa; phylum Chordata; class Mammalia; order Rodentia; family Cricetidae; genus Peromyscus; species Peromyscus melanophrys. The sequence goes on from CABHPR010152913.1 coordinate 13,697, forward strand.
TGTTGAAAAAAGTGTGTTACTAGGGTAAGAATTTGAAGTTTCATAAACTCAAGCCAGGCCCAGTGTTTTCTGTCTTCCTGATGCCTGACAATCCAGATGTAGACCTCTCAACTCTTTCTCTAGCACCATGTCTGCTTACATGTGGCCAGGCTTTTTCCCATGATGACAAAAGACTATACCTTCAAACTGTAAGTCATCCTCAGTTAAAAGTTTTTCTTTATAAAAGTTGTTGTGGTCATGCTGTCTCTTCAGAGCAACAGAATCCATAACTAAACAAGCACTGACCACTCTTTGCTTAACCCTGGGAGAAGGTAACTCCCTTCCTCCCAGAAGTCATTAGCTGCCTATAGTTCTTTGTCTGGGGGTGAAACGCTGATATTTCTTCCTCTGCATTAGCATGTGCACTGATGTTGCCATTGTTTTGGTCTTGTTTTTGCAACCATTTCTAGGAAAGATAGTTTCACAGCAGACTTTCTAATATTATGGTTCTTTCTGCCCCATTTTTAGTGTTTTTGAAAGTATGACCCTCATAGACTCATGTGTTTGAATGCCTGGCCTATAGAGAGTGGCAATATTAGGAGGTGTGGTCTTATTGGAGTAGGTATTACCTTGGTGTATGATGTGTGTCATTGTGGAGGTGGGCTTTGAGGTTTTACATGTTCAAGCTATGCCCAGAGTTGGACACACATTTCACTTCCTATTGCCTGCAGATCAAGATGTAGAGTTCTCAGCTCCCTCCCCAGTACCATATCTCCCTGCATGTCACCTTACACGATAATAATAGACTAAACCTCTGAACTGTAAGCCAGCCCTAATTAAATGTATTCTTTATAAGAGTTGCCATACTCGTGGTGTATATTTACAAAAATAGAAATCCTACCTAAGACAACCATCTTCTCTTACGCCTCCTTGATTATCAGAAATGACAGTACCTTGCAGTGGTTTTCAAGGACAAAGGCAGGTGTGGAGTGGAGACAGCCTGAGCCTATGTGACAAACTGTGTTTGCTAAATGGCAGAGCCTACGAAACAAAGTGTGTTTGTTGTATATAGTAGAGCTGTCGAATGGGCCTGCATAAACTTTTTGGAGCTAGATAACTACAGAATGAGTGAGTCCTAGATGCTGAACATGAGCTGCATGATTTTCATTTATACTGCTAGATTTTTCATTTATTTTCTATTTTTCACTTCTTTCATTTTGGAATAAGACATATACTGTTTGTTATTTTCAAGACTTAGAGTTAAGAGACTTTAGACTTTTAAAGAGTTATTGCATATTTAATGGCTTAAAAATTTCAAGAGTATGGGACTTTGAAATTTTGACTGTATTTCATCTGGTGATATTAAAATGAGAGGTCAGGGCCAAGGAATAGAAAAATTATGGCTTTAAGTGAAGTGATTGTGTGGCAATTTGACAACGGAATGTCCTAGTTATCAAATTCCCATATTGACACAGAATAGGATCCTGAGAGAAATCCCAATTGAATACTTCATCAGTTTATCTTATGGAGATATCTCTGAGGGATTGTCTTAATTGTTAATTAAGGTAGGAGGATTCAGCCTACTTAGGGCATTGCCATTCCCTCGGCTAGTGGTCTGGAGCACTATAAGAAAGTTATCTAGCAATTGGGAGGCAGAGCCAGGTGGATCTCTGAGTTTGAAGCCAGCCTGGTCTATAGAGTGAGATCCAAGACAGGCACCAAAACTACACAGAGAAACCCTGTCTCAAAAAAAACCAAAAAAAAGTTATCTAAGCATCCACCTCTGAGATGCCAAGTGGGAAAACCAGCAAGCAGTATCCCTCCCTAGTTTTTTTAGTTCCTGCTTGAGTTCCTGCATGAATTCTCTCAGTGATAAACTCTGAAAAGTTTCCTTTAATATATATTTTTGCCTTTTCCTGTCATATTTGTTTTCTGTCTTCCATCATGTAAGCTTTCTTCCCTTTCACATATCTCCACTTCCATTACATTCTACATAGATTCACAGAGCCATTAAATCATGTATCACACACTCAAACCATGAGCTGCAATAATCTGTCTTCTCTTCATGTCACATACTAATTGAAACAGAGTGACTTTAGTACTGAATTTCAGAAAAAGAGAACAAAACACCCTAAATTCAGATTGTTTCCAGATGCTGACTATGAAATATAGATGTATAAGATTAAAATAAAACAATTCACAAAGGCCTCTCTACCATCAATAAAAAGAAAGTGTTGTATGTTTATTGGAACATTAGTTATAGGATTCAGTACATGGGAGAGTTAGGCATCCAACAACAGATAAATGGATTATGAAATTGTGACAGTCACACACAGCATGTCATTCCTCAACTGTCAAAAGTGAGGACTTCTTATCCTTGGCTACAAAATAGGTGGAGTTATGCCCAATAGTTATGACCTAATCTTTGTATAATCTCTCAAAATAGAACTACTAGCGCCTGGACAATAAACATTTAAAGCATAAGCCTATTCAAGATTTTTGATACTCAGTCCTTAACATTCTGCCCTCTATCCCAAAGTGTCATGCACATTTCATAATGTAAAACTCATGTAGTTCATCTTCAAGACTCACAAAATGCTTACATTTCTAACACTATGTCAGAAGCCCAAATTCAATAGGAGGACTGGATAGAGGATGGAATTTGGAGAAGGTTAAGTATAACACTACAGGCCTTATGAAAAGCTATATGGAAACCCACTACTGTAGATGTAACCAACCGTCTTATTAAATAAGAAACACAGAACCAATGCAAAGAAGAAAGCCAAGAGGTCAGAGCTAAAACCTTACCCTTCCTCCTGTGGTGGTCCTACCTCTCCAAAGGAGAGCTACTTCCCGTGTTAAACTCTTTATAAAGACTTTCAGTTCTGCCTTCTCATTGGTTGTAAACCCAACCACATGACCGCCTTGTCACTGCCTGTCTGTACAGACCTCCAGGTCTTCTATGGTTGGTATTGAAATTAAAGGCATGTGTATCCAATGCTGGCTGTATCCCCGAACACACAGAGACTTACCTAGCTCTGCCTACCAAGTGCTGGGATTAAAGGCATGCACCACCACCGCCCAGCTTTCCTATGGCTTGCTAATAGCTCTGACTCCCAGGCAACTTTATTTATTAACATACAAATAACATTTTAGTACAAAAGAAAATATCACCATACACTACTTCCTCAAATAGATACATATATTAATGGACTTTTAATTTAAATGGAGTCATCATTTAACTCAACTGTCTATAAGATCAACATAAGGAGAAAACTATTGAATAACCTCATTTACATATGGAATGTATTTTAAAATGTCAATATATACAGGCAGACTGCATGATATAATGGTCGTTACTAAACCTTTGTAGTCATAGCAAATGGATAAATGTATAAAAAATATGAAGTAACAAATATATAAGATGAAATAAAAATAATTTACAACATAAGATCACTATGGTAAATTTGCATTGCACTCGAGTTTTTCCTAGGGCAGTTTTTTGCTATATGGAGGAAAAGAAAACTTATATTTTAAATGTACATATATATATGTGTGTGTGTGTGTGTGTTCATGTGTAAATATATGTATATGTTAGTGCATTTAAATTTAACAACCATTTTTATCACATATCACACAACATGATGATATACTCTTAGTTTGCACTCTCAATTTTACATTAAATTGCATATACGGACAGTACTGACCTCCAAGCCAGATTTATGACTGGAGGAACAGAGAGAACTCACAGAGGCAAGGAAGTATTTTGTGCCTTGATTAGGTTTTGAGTCAAGTAGTTATATTTATCCAAGCAAATTTATTGAACTATGCATTTGTTTAATCTGTGCCTATCACTTTTTCTTAATTACACTTTAAATTATCAAAATTAGTAGCATTTAAGAATGAAATATTATTTCATTCTTACTCACTTGAGGTAACATTTTCTAGGTTTAGCCTTTTATCTACATAAAAGGCTGAATAGTATTCCATCGTGTATATGTAGCACATTTTCATTATCCATTCGTCCAGTGGAAGTCATTTGTGTTGTTTCCAATTCCTGGATTCTGTGAAGAAGGGTTCAATGAACTCTGATGAACAAGTATCTGTGGACTAGGATGGTCAGTTCTTTGGTCATATGCCAACAAGTAGTATAGCTGAGTCATATGTTAATAAATTTTTAGTCTTTGAAGATTCTCCATCCTGTTTTCCAGAGTGACTACACAAGTTCACATTTCTACAAGAATGAATGCAGGAGAGGTCTGCTTTCTCTACAACCTAGATATCATTTTTTGTTCATTTTGGGTTGTTGGTGGTGGTGTTTTTGATGTTGATTAGAAATGTGCTGCCTGGGGCAACATGAAATATCAAAGTTGTTTTAGTTTACATTCTTCTCATTGATTAGGATGATAAAGACATTCAAGATTTTATCAGCAATTTTTATTTATCCTCTTCAGAACTCTCGATTTAGGTCTCAGTCCATTTTTCAGATGGTAATTTGGTTTTTGGACTCTTCATTTTTGAAATTCTTTATATATTCTGAATATTAATCCTCCATCTGGTGTATAACTGGCAAAGATTCTCTCCCATCCTGTGGGTTTCTTCTTTACCTGGCTGATTGCTTCCTTAGTTGTGCAGGAGTTTTTTAGTTTTATGAAGACTCACTTATCAATTGTTTGTCTCAATTGTTTTGCAAATGGACTCCTGTCCACAAAGCCACACAGTCTTTTCTGTAGCTCAAGCTTTAAATTCTGAGTTGTGCATATACAACATGAAATAACCACAAACAAGAAAAGTATAAAGAGACCATATGGGATTGGGAGATAATAGCAGGATAGAGATGATGTGAAGTGGGAATTGGAATGATGGGGAGGGGATCTGACTGGGGTGGAGGGTGGAATGTCAATAAAGAAGGAAGAGGAGGGACAAGGGACAAATAATAGGAAGGCTGTTTGTTAAGGCCTTAAGGAATTGTATTATTTTATCTTTCCTTGAAATTATACAGATACATGAATATATATGTGTGTGTTTATATATATTCATGTACACATATACATGGATACACACATATGCATATATACAAACATTTTATATATATACATATATATGTATATATATATTCATATACACATACATCTTAAAAGAAGTTAAGCCACTTGGGCTGACAATAAACCCACAGAAGCAGTTCCAGGCATGAGACACCTCATTTTTAAATGGTTGGTCAGGATAGTCCATGTGACTCCCTATGACTCCCCAAACAATATGAAATATAGATGTAACCTTTGGTCATTTCTTAGTGGTTTAGGGTAGACTAGTATTGCTGAAGACACTTCACATTTAGGACAAAGGACTCAGATGATTTGAGCTTGAGCTGATCTCTTTCCTGTGGTATGACTTCCATGGTTCCAGAAAATGCTATACAAAGTGCCAAGTGAAGGAAACAATTAAACATTCCTACCAAGCTTCAATACTCAGACTTATTTTAAAAGGAAAATGTAAACACTCATAATTCAAGTTATGGATGCTATGCACTTTTGGGAATAATGTAAATATGACAGAGGTTCAATTCAAGAGGAAATAAGTTCAATGACACTCATTGAAAATTTTTTCATGAGAGGTTAGACAGTCACAGAGAGAGAATCAGGCCAAAGACGAAGGAAGAAGAGGGAAGACATGACAATGGAATGCTAACCAAGGCATTGGGAAAGGGGGAAACTGGAGACTGTTTTTCTCTACCTTAAAGTGTGCTTGGATGTTGATGTATAAACCTGATCTTATTTTTTCAGTGAGGAAGATGGCAGATATTTGAAGTTCTAGACTCAAATGGGTGAATGGAGACTTAGAATATGCAGTCTTAAAGATGCATATATGTTTGCTAGGCAATTTATATAAGGAACAGTTTAGAATTATACATATATTCTAAAATGTGAGGATATTGGAAGAAACTGGAATTATGGGAATTTCAATTATTTATCTTAACATTTAAAAAACAACTTGTAAAATAGGGACATTTCTATTAAATACAGTATTCATTTAATCTTTACCATGTTCAATGACCAAAGAAACCCTGACCTTCCCTGTACTGCCTTGGGCCTTCTTTGTAGGGAGGGGTTTGTCTATAGTGGAAGCTGCCCTGACATCAAGTGATTTGATTAAAAGGTTTATATCACAAGGGGATGTAGTGAGGCCCACATAAGGCAGCTTTAGGGAGCTGCAGTCAGTTCTATTTAACAAGCCCCATTTTACCCAATTTCTAGAAAATGACTATTTTCTCAACCAGTTGAACAAGGTTATGAAAAAGGTCCACACAGATAAGGGCCAAGTCGATCCTCAAAGCAACTGTGTCTGATCAAGGACTCACTCAGCTACTACACAAGGCTCTTTCCTGCTGTCCAGTGTTTCCTGAAGAAGCCCTCTCTCCATCTGCTTCCTCAGGAGTGTCCTGCATGGCTCTCTGCAGAAGAATCTTCAGAGTCTGCCTCTGGAACCTGCGATGCCTAATGGAGCCAACGAGGAAGTAAATGATGGGGTTGGCACAGCTGTTAACACAGGACAGGAAAGCTATCAAACCATAAAAATTGCAAGAGGAAACACTAGGCAACAGCTTACCCGAAAAGAGAATTACCCAATAGATACCAAAGGGCAGACCAAAGAGTAAGAAGACCAGCACTGTGAGTGCAATGGTCACATACAACCTGGTCACAGGAATCCTCTGTGAGCCACAGAAGATCCTGACCAACAGGGCCAGGTTGAAAACACAAGGAACCACAGATAGTACTATTATAAGTACAACAATGATAAAAATAGCACTGTCACAGAAAGAATATCCATAATCAATAACCCGTAAAGTGCAACCCAGCAATAACAGGAGGCTTAACAGTAGAGAGAAGATCCATAGCAGGGCACACAGGACAGATGACGTGTGTCTTGGTCTCTGGCAGTGATACCAGATGGGACACAAAACTGACAGACATCGCTCAACACTGATGGCTGCAATCATACATAAACCTGAAAGGTAAGCAAAGAATAATACATTGGGGAGATAGATGGAAATATGGAAGTAGCTGGTATTGAACACAAGAAGGATTTGTTCCAGGAAAAACACAGTCTGAGAGCACAGGTAGAGAAAGTCAGCCCCAGCAAGGTTGAGTACATAGACTGCGAAGGCATTCCTGTGCATGTGGAAGCCCAGAAGCCACAGTACTATGGCATTTCCTGTCAGCCCAGCCAAGCAAATGATGACAGCAAGAATACTGGAGATTTTGTACATGGTGACACAGTGTAAGTTTTCAATGTAGTAATATCCATTCATTGTTGTGTTGTCAGTGCTCCAGGCTGGGGTGGATGGACCCTCGCTTGAGAATGCTCCACTGGTGTTCCTGCAAAATAAATTGAGATATGAACACATGAAATTTCTGTCAAGACCACCTGGCTATGTGGGAATGTCTGGCACAGGTTCATAAGAAGAGGAAACAGGATTGCAGAGAGTAATTTATCAAACCCCCACAGTGCTAGATACTTCTTTAAATCCAGTTTGTGCCATTTAGTCTATCTACAGACCACTGCCTCTGGTGACATTGGGGCAGTTGATGGTCCCAGTCCAGTTGCTAAGCATCTTATGCTGTGTCAGGAAGAGACAGAATTCTGAAACTAACTTTCTTTCTGTCCTAGGGATGAGGTTCTTTCTCTGGTGTAGGAATATGGAAGATGCTGGCACAAGCCTTAGCTGCCCTTAGTCACTGTAAGGAGTCTACCAAATGGGAAAAATGGAATCCTGAATGAGAGTCAGGAAGGGAATGGGACTATTATGAAGACCTGTGTTTGAACAGTCACACTTCTTTTTTTTCATTAAACTCGATTTTATTGATATCTTAACAAAAATATTTATGATCAATGTCAAATGAATATCCTTTTAAATTGAATACTACATCTTCAGCAAGTTAGACCAAATATGGAAAACTTAGAGAATCTTATCTGGGGATGCTGATGCAAGCCTTTAATCCCAGCACTATATAGATGCAAAGGCAGGTTGATACCTCTGGGTTGGAGACCAGTCTGAACTACACAGGAAGTTTAGTTCTGCAAAGTTTCATAGTGCGATTCTGTATCAAAACAAACATACAAACAAACCCCACCAACTTAATATATTTAAAATCATAGAAACAAAATAACTTTACAGTTACAGCATAGACACTGATAACAAGTGATACCCTGAAAAATCTCTGAACTCTTACAGAAAGGCACTGCTGTTAAAAAAGTATTTTTCTCCAAAAGAAACCAAAAAAAAAAATGAAAATCAAACAAACAATTTGGAGGAGTTGTGGGATGATAAACAATATTAAACTGTATTGCATAATTTTTGATTAAAATAAAAGCAGAAAAAAGGTAACAGGAAAGGATAAAAAATTATTAGTTCTCTGAGAATTTTATGCAATTTGTTTTAACCACATTTATCATTCTTTCCCCAGTTCTTCTAAGATCCATCCCCCTTTCCATCTAAGTTTGCTTCCTTTTTTCTCCATCAAAGCCAATTTTAGAAAACAAGATACATCTAGTTTTAAATTCATAGAAAAGTGATGTAAAATCAACTATCTAAGCTTCTAACTAAAAAAGATAGAAAAGGAAGAAAAACAAGTATACAATTTTAAACCAATTAGTTAAATTGTCACAGATATTAGCTGTCTTCTAAATTCATGTTCATGTTTATACTCAGACATAAGCTGTTCCAAACCTTCATCAGAGACACCTGTCTTTTCAATGAGCCACACGAAATTTAGAAACCATGGCTGCGCAAATGCTTAGAATAAGTCACAGCTGAGTGCTCATCTGCAAACAGAATGTTTATCACAACCACTCAGCTCAGAGATCAGTGAGAAACAGGGAGCAGAAAGATTTCAAAGGCCAGAAGACAGGAAGGAGGTCTTTGAAATATTAATCTCTGTGAAGGCAACTCCAGTGATATAATGACCTTAAAGTAACACAGAACAAGAATAGGCTGACAAGCAATAAATTTTGAATCCAAACTGCTCCATATTGAGCTATTAGGTTTAAATACAGAGTACATATAGATTATAGGTCATTGTCTTCAGTTGTGTATCCAATAAAGTACACTCTGGGCTCCAGCTGACAGTTTCAAACCGTGGCTCTACAGTTAATCTTGGTTAATTCAATGGATCTCAAAGAAAGTAAAGAAAGACACACACACACACACACACACACACACACACACACACACACACACACA
>CABHPR010152913.1:23016-59940 GCA_902168415.1 Peromyscus melanophrys
GAGAGAGAGAGAGAGAGAGAGAGAGAGAGAGAGAGAGAGAGGATGGAAGGAAAAAACAAGGATGTTTTAAACTTTAAAATTTAAAAGAATTAAAGGGGAAAGTAATTGGAGGGTGGCTAGTAGGGATTATAAAGGATTAGATGTTCCAGTAATTAGAATGCCCTTTATACATGGATGAACTTGACAAAGAAAGATATAATAAAATTTGTAAATTTGATCACAACAAAAAGAAAGAATAAATTAGACCTGGTTATGAATGGTATAAATATGGTTAATCTAAATATTAATTCCCTAAAATTTGTCTACAGCTAGGATTTGTTTGTTATATCATGTTATCATTGGTATAAATCACCACATCAAAGTTCAAAAAAGATGATTTGGACACAGCAAAACTAAGCATTTCACAACTATGCCAGAGAGAAAGGAAATTCATTGTCTGTTACTCATTAACTCACCTATGTATTTCATTTGATTTGGCCATATTCTTTAGCTTCATTGGTTCTGGAATATCTATATTCTTATTTACTGGATTTATACCATTCATAACCAGTCACACTTCTTATGCTGGAAGGGCTGAGTCTTCATTTTAAAATTTGAAACTAGAAGGCAGAGAAGCCTTGAATGACATCAAGCACTTTGCTGTTTGTGATTATGTCACCAGTGTCCTGTTCTCTACAGGGTTACAGGGGAGAGTGAAGAACTATAACAAATGAGCAAATGAACCATAAGTTCAAGGGTAGTTGAAAATTTGGAGTAAATGTTATTCTGGTTGTGACTTGTACCTACATGCAGAGGCTCAGGTCTCTGGCATAAAAAGCATGAGCTGTGCTTCAGAGGGAGCTAGAGAGCACCTCCATTTGGATATAGTGTCCCAAACCCTGAGAGGAGCTTTGAGATCTTACATGGATGCAAACAGTCTGGAAATGATCAGTGTAGGAGGGCAGGTAGCATCATTTAGAGCTTTCTTTCCACTCCACATCCCCATATAGACATTCTTAATAGGTTTGTATTTCTTACCCCTGAAGCCACAGAGACATTTGAAGGAAAGAAAGCTTTTCTTTCCCACACTGACCAAGGATGCAGAATGAGGGCTGTTCAGCCACCTGGGACCATGTTGGTGATCAAGGGCCATGCTACATCTGGTGCCATACAGACCAAAGTAGCACAATCTGTTATCTGAAGCCATGGTGATGTCTGGGCCAGGGCTGCTGCTGGGAGCTATGTCTGGTTCTGTGGCCCTACTGCAGCCAGGATCTCTGTTGGTGTCCATGGATCCTTTCATCATGAGGGCCATGCAGATTCCTGGAGTCTAAGCCCAAACCTGGAGACATGTTGGTTGAGGGCCATGCTGCCACTAGAGACAGGTTGATCTGGGTGTCCTTTACCACCATCTGGGGCCACGGTAACATCTGGACTAGGCTATTCCTGAATACCCTGTCTAGGTCTATAGTCCCACCACAGCCAGATCTGTATTGGCACCAAAGTTTACACAGAAGCCTGGGATAGGGGCTGCAACCTGTGGCCTTGTTGGTGTCCAGGAGCCATGCCACCACCAGAGCCATCCTGATCTGAGTGGCCTCTGCTTCCACCCAGAGCCAGGATGTCACCCAGGCCCAAGTTCCTGCTGAGGGCCATGTCTAGGTCCATGGTCCTGCTGCAGCTGGGTATGTGTTGATGTCTGTGGCCTGTGTCACCTCAGAGGGGCATAGGATACATTCCTGATGAAATCAGAGAGCTATGTTGAGCCAGCCCCACCATTCTCTGACCATAGTATAACTGGCCCTGCCCTTCACTGAACACTGCAGTAAGAGAGCTGGCTTCAACCCTCATGGCAGAGCTGGCCCCCACACTTTGGAGAGATTGCCCCACCCCTCCTCATGGAAGAGTGAGAACTGACCCTCATGGCATGAGTGTAGGGGAGCTGGCTCTGCCCCTCACCTGAGAGGTTGACCCCAGTGGTCTGGACTGACCAGCTCAACTACCTACCCAGGCCCACAGCCAGGCCTAAGGTAGTACCACGGTAATATCTACTCCACCCAGGACCTGCTGGACTGGTCTTGTGAAAGGATATCCACAAGATCTCAATGACTCCAAGTGGCCTCTGGATATCAAAGATGATTTTTAGAGAGGATTCATTGATAATGGTATAACAGAAACCAGAGGCCTTGAATCAGACCAATGACTCTTTGCAATGAACATTTCAAGTAAAGCTGATTGGACAAAAGGGTATACTGTGTGGCAGCACCCATTGCCACTAAGATGAATGAAGAGATGTTGGAGAAACAGGAATAGATCATGAAGCGAAGAGATTTTTGTTTCTTTTTGTTTGTTTGCTTGGTTTGGTTTGATCAATTTTCTTTTCGGGGGCACTGCAGGAGTAAGAATAGGATATGGAGGGCCTGGGATGTGAGTAAATTAGAGTGCATGATGTGAAATTCCAGAAGATACAATAAAGAAATTATGTTAAATAAAAAAAGATGTGGTCACCAAAAGAAACAATAAAATAACATACAATGACATAAAGATTGAACAGTCAGTGGATCATTAAAAAAATGACAGGAGAACTGGAGAGATGGCTCAGCAGTTTAGATCACTAGCTGCTCTTCCAGAGGTCCTCAGTAAAATTCCCAGCAACCACATGGTGGCTAACAACCATCTGTAATGAGATCAGGTATCTTCTTCTGAAATGTGGGCATACACGCAGGCAGAATACTGCCTACATAATAAGTAAATAAAACTTTAAAAAATGAGATAAAAGTAGAAAAGAGACTGGTTGGGAGGAAGAAGAAGATCAACAGGAATGTTCAGGGATGAGAGAGGGTAACAGTGGGTGAATACGATCACAATGAATTGTTACATGTATGAAACTAAAAATAAATGATAATAAAATAGATAAATAGTATTCAAATTGATTTAGTCAATGTTATTCCAAGATGCAACAGTGCTGTGGATGATTGATTGATAAATAAAACACTGATTGGCCAGTAGCCAGGCAGGAAGTATAGGCGGGACTAGCAGAGAGGAGAACTGGGAGAACAGGAAGGCAGAGTGAGAAGAGATGCCAGCCTGCCGTCCAGGGAGCAGCATGTAAAGGCAGCAGGTAAAGCCATGGAACACTTGGCAACATATAGATTAATAGAAATGGGTTAATTTAAGAGAGAACTAACTAACAAGAAGTCTGCCACAGCCATATAGTTTGTAAGCAAAATAAGTCTCAGACCCTCGGTTGGGTCTGAGTGGCTGCCAGACTGTCGGTTGAGAGAGATTTGTCTTGAACATGGGCCAGGCAGGACTGGAGAAAACTTCAGCTACACAATGGTGGTTAAACATGGATAAATAAATAAATTAATATAATAAAGAGCATAAATATGAAGCCAAATTGATCATCTCAATATACGTAGCAAATGAAGGGACAAAACTGAATGCTACCCAGGGTGATAATCTGTGAAGAAACTTGGATAAGAAATAGGATAGCAGGGCTGGAGAGATGGCTTAGAGGTTAAGAACACTGGCTGTTCTTCCAAAGGTCCTGAGTTCAATTCCCAGCAACCACATGGTGGCTCACAACCATCTGTAATGAGATCTGGTGCCCTCTTCTGGACTGCAGTCATACATGCTGTATACATAATAAATAAATAAATCTTTTTTAAAAAAGAAATGGGATAGCCTAACATAGTAAAAGAAATATAGCACAAAGAGATAGCCAATGGCTCTCTGAATTGGGCAAACACAAAATTATTTGAAAAATATGAAACAAGTATGACCTCTTGACCTGCTATATTCAGCATTGGCTTGAAATCTTCATAAAAGCAATAAATCAAGAGAAAGAAAAGCATCCCATTTAAATTTTAAAGGATAATAATTCACTGTATCCTTTATTTAAAGACCATATATCCTAGAAATGTCTCAGGGCATCAGACTGAAGATGGGATGTATTTATATCCTCATTCTCAGATTGTGTGAGTCCTTGACATTATTTAGTCATGAATGAATGCACATATGCAAATATTTACAGAATTGAATGATGAATCATGTATAAATTAAAAAGGCAAATGCAACAAAAGTCATTGTCCAGCACTAACAAAGTGATAAGGAAATTCTCAACATTCCTAACTCTTTTTGTCAAAAGCCCTCAGTATAATCATTGACACTGATCATGGGCAGCACAATGAGGCAAAGACTCAACACATCTTAGTTGAGCAGCAGGACAAACTTAGATGCACAGTCTGTGGATGGATGTGGTTCTGACATGATTGCTTATCAGAGGAAGGAGGAAGAAGGAAGGAGAGGTGAGGTCTGAGTGCTGCTGCAGAGAGGGACCTGAAACAGGCATGTCTAATGGAGGACTGCTAAGTGATGTGCAGTAATTGAGAAAGAAAAACCTAACATAACATGCACCTTCTCCATGTTCTCTTTCTAGAAGCTGGTAGAAGAGTTTTCTCTGATGACAAAAGCTTTCTGTGCAGACTGAAGAGAAGCTGAGAAGGTGCAGCAATTGAAATTCAAATAGTGATGGATAGGCAGATGCAACTAGACTCTAGTTAGTAGAGGAACAGGATGAGCTTATATGTGGACTAAATGAATTCATTCTTTAAAAGCTTACCTATATTGTCACTTTGAATGATCCCTAGAGCATGTGATGTAAGAATTGACTGGTTTTTTTTAATACCAGTATAGTGGTATTTTATTTGTGCTGAAATGTGATTTTATTTGTATGTTAATAAATAAAGTTGCCTAGGGGTCAGAGCTATTAGCAAGCCATAGGGAAAGCCAGGGCGGTGGTGGTGCACGCCTTTAATCCCAGCACTTGGTAAGCAGAACTAGGTAGATCTCTGTGTGTTCAAGGATACAGCCAGCATTGGAGACACACGCCTTTGATCTCAATACCAACCATAGAAGACCTGGAGGTCTGTACAGACAGGCAGTGAAGAGATGGTCATGTGGTTGGGTTTACAACCAATGAGAAGGCAGAACAGAACTCTATTTAAAGACAACGCACAGGAAGTAGTTCCTTTTCGGAGAGGTCTCTTGGCGGGAGAGGCTAGCTGGCGGAAAGCGGGTAAGGCTCTTAGCTCTGACCTCTTGGACTTTCATCTTTACATTGGCTCTGTGTTCCTTATTTAATAAGGCGGTTGGTTACATCTACATACCAGTTTTCTGAGGATGGAATTGTAGCTTAGAAGGATGAGTGATTATACCTGTCTCTGTCAGTATGAATTCCAATCCAGCAAAACTGCCTCACTAATAGTACAGTGTGTGTGTGTGTGTGTGTGTGTGTGTGTGTGTGTGTGTGTGTGTGTGTGTCTGTGTGTGTGTCTGTGTGTACCTGGTGTTTGTAGCAGTTACAAGCAGATGTCAAGTTTTTCTTCAATAGATTACCACTTTACTTCTTGAAACAGGGTTTCTCACTGAACATGGAGCTCACAGACTCAACAGCAGACCTGTAGACTCCATGTATCCTCTGGTCTCTGCATTCCCAGCACTGGAGTTATTGGCATGCACTGCCAGGCCTGGATTACTCTGGAGGTGGGAATTCATGTTATGATGCTTATACCAAAGTTACTTTATAAATAATCCATCTACCCAGGAAAGGATTACCCCCTTGACAAACATTTGGACACCACAACACTCTGTGCTTATTAGAAGCAAATAATGCAAAAGCACAGGAACATTACTCACACTATAACCAGGATAGCAGTCATAATTGTGGATGAATAAAATCCATAGCTAAAAAACTTGTGAAGCAGCAGGAGAGAAGTCATATTTTGCTGAGAATGGAGGTGGTGGACATCAGCTACAGTCAGCATGAAAGTGGTGATGGTAGTGTTTACCTATAACCCCTGGACATGCTTTCCTTAAACATTTGTTGTGATGTTGTCCCTTGGGGGAAGCATGGTTAAATGTACAAAAGGGGTTTCCTGAAATCACATTAATATCACATCCTTGAGTTTTTCTCTCTGCATCTCTTCTGTTGTTTTTCTCTCTCTTCTCTGCTCTACTTTCCTTTGTTTTTGAGAAGATATCAAAAATCTCTCTATGATTCTATGCTTGACAGACCTTCAAGACCCTGATAGACTGCCAGAGAGGCCAAATCCATTAATTTTTCTTTTAATGAATTAGCTGAGTTTTTAATTAAAAGGGACCCCCATTTGCATTCTATCTGGGTCAGATAACAAAACCATTACCAGAAAACAGAGATTCAGTCATGAGTGGAGGACAAGGCTGTGTCAGGATTTTATAGGAAAATCCCCCCTGCTCCTCTGTGGGTCTTTTCTGCACTGACATGTTGTTTTAGCTGAGAGTCCTTAACAACAGCATGCCTTTGCCCCTTTAGGTCTGAAGAATAGCAATGCTGTAGTTTTTGTGTCTGGCTAAGTGCAGCTGTAAACCCATGCATAATGACATTCTTGGAAAGGTATTTTCTACAATTCTGTATTTGAGCTGCCACTCTCATATCACAAATAAGAAGTATATTTCCCTGCATACATTTTAGTCTAATCTTATTATTTTTATCAAAATGTGTTATTCCCCCATAAAAGCAGCACAGAATAAAATGCAAACAAGATGAAAATAACTCTTTGGAGGTCATGAGAGAAATGATCTGATGACAGTTAAATCTAGAAACCTCATGGTGGAAGATTTGCAAGTCAGGAAGTTTTTCCTTCCATCTTTCTCTCTGCTCTCTGACATCTCACAGAAGTGCCTTATCTCACCCATAAGATCTGTCCTTTTTTCTAAGTTTCTTTTTATTTGAGGCAGTTTGTGACATTTCAAGGGCATGAGAGAGCAAAAGGCAAGATGCTTGAGAATTTTATTTTCTACCCATCTCCTGGTCAGCTGTGTGTTGATAACAGCAGTGCTTCTCCATGCATTTAGTTATTCCCTCTTATGACTGACCTATAACTATGACCTCTCTTCCCCCTCCCTCATCTCCTCTCTTGTTCTCCAGTACCAGTTTCTTCTGCTGATTATTGGAGCCAAGGAGTGGACATCTTCCTTCACCCTCTCGCTTTATCATTATTTTCCATTCATCTCCTCTGCCCCAAGACCTGTGGTCTTTGTAAATAAACGTTTCCTGTGGTATTCTTCAAATTCTAACCATCTGTTTCTTCTTGAATGCAACATAAAAACTTTACAGATCAGCTTTGAGAAGCAACAAACAATAAGCCTGTTGTACAGGGTTTTGTGCTGAGAAACAAAATATTCACATTCCCTTTCTCCTTAAAGAGATAACAGACATGAATATGAATGATTTTGGAGGTAAGAATAGTCTGTTAAGCCAGTCCATCTCTCTGTTTCAAAAGGAAGCCTCTCTCTCATTACTTACCAGGAGAAAGCCCTGGAGTATGCATGTTTTGTTTTGTGGCAGCAACACACGCATATGGATCTATAGAAAAATCCAAGACAGTAACTCTCTGAACATTCTTGGAATATATCCTTACCTTTCTTCCATTTTCAGGTTTAGAGGTGGAGAGCTGTCCAATGCTGAAGAAGGCGCTTTCACAGATTGGTTCTAAGACTCTGCTTCCTTGTTCTGGAATTGGGATTTGCATTCAAGAGCTGAGTAAATGTTTCTGACCCAGGTGGGGCTTATAAAAATGTTGACGGACCTTGTGACTTCCAGTATGTATATGAGTAACAAGTTACACACTGGAAACCTTTGAGTCCGGATGCCCAAGATGTTTCTTGGCATCCTCCCTATTTCTACTCTCTTATCAACCTCTCCCATCCTATCCTTTTAGGTCCACCTGTGTCCAAATAATTACTCTTCCATCTTTTATGGACCAACTTCCATAATAGGTTGCAACATCAAGTAGTATCATCTTGTGTTGTGTGAGTGCATTACTAAATAATAATCATATCATGCCTCACATATCAGCCTCTACAATCCCATCCTAAGTGCTCTACCTACCTGTAAATACTTCTCTCTATTAAGGGACAATCCCCACCACAGCTAGCAGCATCAAAGACTGCAAGCTTGGGGTTTGTGACTGTATAACTGTAGCATAAGCAGACAATGCAGCCTTGCAGGGTATCTGCATGGTGTTTGTGTGTCACTCTTGGTACTTCATCTACAGCAGTGCTCACTCAGTGTGGTTTTCTTCCAAATGACATTCAAGCTGATAGTACTTCTGAATCCTCTCCAGGTATCCTAAGTTCCATCCCTCACCCATCTTCACACTTTTCTTCCAATGAAGAATCAGCCTGCCTCTGTCTTAGTCTTCAAGGCCATGAGAGTAAATACAATTTAGGTTCAGTCCTGTTTATGATTAAACTTCTGCTTTTCAAAGATTGGGTTACGTCTCTTCTGTGACCTCAAGTAGAAACTGTTCTGTGCTGACTGTTCCAGGAACGCTAATTGAGGCAGCAGGCGCTGAACAGGCCTTGTGCATGGGCTGTTTGCCCTAAGTTGCCCTAAGGTGCCCTTTTGTTCTTCCTCTTTTCCTGTGGTCAGTAAGTCACAGGATGTTTACAATATCGCTATTGCTGGAACATTGTTTCAAGAATCAGCTCTCTGCTTGCGGTCTTCCTGTTTGGTTGAGCTGCTGGGATGCAGATGGGAACCTGAGGATCATTCCCTAACCCCATGGAGAGTAGGAAGTAGCAGGGTATATATAAGGCTGATGATTGTCAATAAAGGAGCTCTCTTTGAATGATGAACCACGCTGTGTCCAGAGTGCTGTTTAACCTCGGCGTCCCTCGCCAGTTCTCGGTTCCCGGCTGTGCAGGTCGCAGCAAGTGGAGCTTCCATCGAGACTTGGAAAGAAGGGGTAAGTGTACGAGGCTCACCTTCACAAAGGAAGGGGGAGGATTGGATATAACAGAGTAAAATAGGGTACGTACCGTGGGGAATTCCACAGCTAAGGCTCAGTTGGCCACTGAGTTAAGAGAGCTGTTCCAGAAACAAGGAACAGGTATTAAGTCTAGTACCACACTGACATTTGTGGACACTATAGATGAAGCTAGCCCGTGGTTTCTGACAGGAGGAGGGTTGAATATCCCTGATTGGGAACAGGTGAAACGTGATCTACAGAAGGTATTGCAGGATAGTTACCAGAGAACTTTCCTATTGCAGCCTTTTCTCTTTGGAGGCTGGTAAAGGATGCGCTATTAACTGACAAAGTGAAAGTGAAAGAACAATTAGCAGGATGTGAGCAGGCTTTCGCCACTGCCCAGGAAGCTGAAACTAATGAATCTTTAAAAGGGGAAAAAGAGGAAGAGAAGGCTATGAAACCCGGCAAGAAACTGGCAGTTCGGGATGATGAGAGTGACCTTGAGTCTATATATGAGTTGTTGGATGAGGAGGAGCAGTTAGAGAAAGAGATTGAAGAATTACAACGGCGGCTGCAGAAAATGAAAGTAAAACATAAAGAGCCTTCAGCTCCGATTTGCTGTCGTCTGCCTCCTCATAATCCATATTGGTTGGACAGCGACAATCAGGGTGATAAGGAGGAAGTAAAACGGAGGTGAGTTATCTGGCAGGATACTGTACAGGCTTATCCCGTTTCTGAAACTGTTAATGCTGCCGGACAAGCCGTCAGGAATCATGTACCTTTGACATTTAAAGAAATGAAACAATTAAAAGAAGCAGTGAGCAGTTATGGTCCGCAGGCTCCATTCATTGTGACACTTTTTGAGTCCTTTTCAGCTAGTTATTTAACACCTAGTGATTGGCAGCAATTATGCCGTGCTGCACTGTCTGGAGGAGATTATCTCTTGTGGAAAAGTGAGAATCATGAAAGATGCTTAGAGTTGGCTCGCATTAATGTGCGGGGCGGTCAACCCCAGAGGAATTATGACATGCTGTCAGGCACGGGGCAATATGCCGATATTCAACAGCAAATATTGTATGACCCTGGCACGTATGCTCAAATAGCTAATGCAGCAGTCCAAGCCTGGAAATCTCTGCCAAACCTTGCTGCGGGAGAACACATTTCAAAGGTCTTGCAAGGTCCTTCAGAACCCTATGCAGATTTTGTGTCATGGCTTTTGCAATTGGCAGGAAAGATCTTTGGAGATTCTGATCAGGCTATGCCGGTAGTTAAACAGTTGGCATATGAGAATGCAAATAAGTATTGCAAAGAAGCATTAAGAGGGAGCAAAGGCAAGAGTTTGAATGACATGCTTCGTGTCTGCAAAGACATAGATAGTAATCATATTACTGGACAAGTTTTAGCTGCTGCCATAAAACATGGCTTGCAAGGCATGAATGGCCGAGGTGCTCGACCTAAAGGATGTTTCCAGTGCAGGCAGGAAGGCCATTTGAAACGCGATTGCCCACAAAACAATCCAAACCAGTCACCTGGAATATGTCCCAAATGTAAAAAGGGTCGGCACTGGAGTAGTGAATGTAGATCTAAGTTTGACGCACAGGGCAACCCACTACTTTCGGGAAATGGGGGACGGGGCCGCTCCAGGCCCCAAAAGCCAGAGTGTACGGAGCTATGCAGACCCAAACAGTAATCCCAGGCAGTGGTCGCCTCAGTTTCATTCCACAAAACAACCCCTTTCAATTGACCAACTCAGTCGAGGAACACTGGGAAGTGCAGGACTGGACCTCAGTTCCGCCGCCAGAGCAATCTTAATCCCTCAAATGGGACCTCAAGCACTACCCACTGGAGTTTATGGCCCCTTCCCAAAAGGATCTGTGGGACTGCTTTTGGGTAGAAGTATTGCGTATATGAAGGGCATAAGGATCTTGCCTGGAATGATAGATAATGACTATGAGGGAGAGATAAAAATCATGGCAGAGGCAACACAGAGGGTCTTAGTGATCCCACAAGGGGAGCATATAGCTCAGCTACTTCTGCTTCCTATTGTTTCTACAACAAACAGAAGTTTATGTGCAGCCCGGGGAAAGAGAGGTTTCAGGTCCACTGGTACTCCTCAAGCGTTCTGGGTAACCCACCTAGACTCTAGGCCTAAATTAGAATTAAAATTCAAGGTAAATCTTTTATGGGGATTCTTGATACTGGGGCAGATGTATCCATTATATCCAAAGAATATTGGCCTGCATGATGGCCTCTGGAGGATTCTACAGCAGTGTTACAGGGCATAGGACAGACCAGACCACAGAAAAGTGCCTGCATATTGAAGTGGAGTGATCAGGAGGGGCATGAAGGACATTTTCAACCTTATGTTGTATTTGGTTTGCCTACTAACCTGTGGGGAAGAGATGTGTTAAACACCATGGGAGCGGTTCTCACTACTCAAGCTCTAAAGGGAGAAAATCCGTTCATTAATAATATAATGATGGATATGGGATGGACACCAGGAAAAGGGCTGGGAAAGGCAGAGCAGGGTTGTGTTGCTGCTCTTACTGGCGCCAATAAGGTCACCAGACTACCTGGAGATCAGAGAGGCTTAGGGCATTTTTAGTATGGGTCACTGGTGTGCGGCCTTCTCCCACACCTATTACTTGGTTATCTGATGAGCCTGTGTGGGTAGATCAGTGGCCCTTACCACCAGAAAAATTGAAGGCCGCCCATGAGTTAGTGCAGGAACAATTGTTGGCGGGGCATGTTGTCCCTTCTATGTCCCCCTGGAATACTCCTATTTTTGTTATCAAGAAAAGGTCTGGAAAATGGAGACTTTTACAAGATTTACATACAGTAAATGCCACTATGCAGTTAATGGGGGCTCTTCAGCCAGGCCTTCCCAGCCCAGTTGCTATTCCCAAAGATTGGCATATGATAGTGCTAGATTTGAAAGATTGCTTTTTTACCATTCCTTTGGCTCAGCAAGATTGCCAGCATTTTGCATTTTCTGTTCCTTCTATTAATTATAAAGAACCATATAAGCGGTATCATTGGGTTGTTTTACCTCAAGGAATGGCTAATAGCCCTACTATGTGTCAAATGTATGTTGCAGAAGCCATACAAGCCATTAGAACAAAGTTTCCATATGTATATATTATACATTATATGGATGATATATTATTGGCAGCATCCACCCAAGACTGTGTATTACAAGTTTATGCAGATTTGCAACAAGCACTTGCAGCTGCAGGATTAGTGATTGCCCCAGAAAAGGTACAAAATATGGCTCCTTATCAGTATTTGAGATATACTATAAATTCTGTAGGGATATTTCCACAGAAATTACAATTTCATATTGCAGAATTAAAGATATTGCATCATTGGCAGAGGTTTTTAGGGGAAATTCAATGGCTCCGCCCCTCATTTCAAATATCTACCGGAGAACTTAAGCCTCTCTATGATGTTTTAAAAGGAGATTCTTCTCCGACTTCCTTAAGGACCCTATCAGAGGAAGCCAAGGCCGCTTTAGGAAAGGTAGAACAAGCACTACAAGAACTCCAAGTGCAACAAATAGATTATACCAAACCCTTATTATTACTAATTCTTCCCTCTAAATTTTCACCTATGGGAGTATTTTGGCAAACAGGGCCCATATTTTGGGTGCATTTATCTGCATCCCCATCTAAAACTTTGAATGCATATTATGAATTGGTAATTCAACTCCTATGGAAAGCTAAATATATGGGGGAATCCTTGTTTGGAAAGTCTGCTGAGTGCATTGTACTCCCTTATACACAAGAAATGTTAACTTATTTGCAAAGAGAACATGAAGCTTGGTGCCTTTTCTTGTGTACTTTCACAGGATATATAGATAATCATTATCCAAAGCATAAACTTTTAGAAAACATTAAAGTATGTAGTTTTATTTTTCCCCATATTGTAAAACAGGAACCTATTAAGGGTGCTCGTTTAATTTTTACTGATGCATCTAAAGGAGGTTTTGCTGTGGCCATCAGTGGGGATGAGGTAACGAGGGTGGCAGTGCCCTCCATGTCTGCACAACAAGCTGAGATTACAGCTTTACAATTGGCTTTGCAAGTTTACTCTTTAGAACCTATAAATGTCTATACTGATAGTTGCTATGTGGCCAAAGTGATGCATAGTATTGAAACCACTCCATACATTGGAAAACATTCCACAATACATTCTCAATTACAGACCATTCAAAGGTTAATTTGGGCTAGAAAACATCCTCTGTTTGTGGGCCATATTCGAGGGCACTCTGGTCTTCCAGGGGCGCTTGCAGAAGGCAATGCCGCTGCAGATGTAGCTACTCATTTCACTTGTGTAGTCACCACCTTTGATCAGGCATTTCAATTACATCAGAAATTCCATCTCAATGCGCAAACTTTACAGCATTGTACTGGCTGTACTCGCACTGAGGCCTTAAAAATTGTGTCTGCTTGTGCCACTTGTGCTCCTTTTATTCATTTACCATCATTAGGTGTTAATCCTCGTGGCCTACGTCCAAACGATATCTGGCAAATGGATGTCACGCATATTTCAAGTTTTGGAACTTTATCATATGTACATGTGTCTGTGGACATGTATTCTCATTATATAGTAGCCACCCTTCACAAGGGGGAGCATGCACAAGATGTAATTAAACATCTTTGGCTGCTTTCTCTTCTATGGGAGTTCCACAGTGTATTAAAACAGATAATGGGCCAGCTTATGCCAGCCAAAGTTTTCAGAAATTTTGTTCACAATGGAATATAATTCATAAAACTGGCATTCCCTATAACCCTCAAGGACAAGCAATAATTGAACGAGTGCATAAACATTTAAAGACTTATTTGCAAAAAACAAAAGAAGGTGAGATGTACAGGGATGTGCAGGGACCACAATTACTCCTTTCCATTACTTTATTTATTTTAAATTTTTTGCTTGTGGATGTTCATGGGCATACTGCTGCTCAACGGCATTTTTCCAGCCCTTCTCCCTCTGAGGTTCTAGTCAGGTAGAAGGATCTTTCCACAGACACATGGCAGTCCCCAGTGCCGCTATTGGCTAGGGTGAGGGGGGCAGTTTGTGTATACCCTCCAGGTGCTAAGAAACCAATCTGGATACCAGAACAGTGTGTTCAGCCTGTGGAACAGACACAGAAATCTCAACATGAAGAACCTCATGATTCTGATGGTGCTGATGGTCCTTAGCCCTTGGGTCTACACAGAACCTTCATGGAGCCTGGTTAAGAATCCTCCAGTTTTGTTGCCAGTAAGTATTGAAAGCTCTGTGTTTCCTGCTGTCTTTGCCTCTAATGGGACTATTGGAACTGCAGCTAGTAATGTTAAACATGATGTGCAAAGCATAAATGTCACCATGAATTTATGTAATTCCCTATGCTTTGCTCAAAACGTTACTGCAGGATTCAACAATACCAATTTTTTTCTTTATTTTCTGGAATGGCTCGGATGTGGGAGGGGAGGAGTTAAACTGTTCAGCTTTGAATTGCAGCCTAAGTAATTGCTGGAGTCCTAATGTCACACATGCTGTGGTGGTGAGAATTCCTGCCTTTGTCATGATGCCGCTGGAACAGAATGCAGCAGAATTTCCCTTGCAACTTCATCGCAGCAGACGGGACCTTGGCATAACTGCTGCTGTAATTGCTGCCATTGCAACTTTGGCTGTTGCAGCCACTGCAGCTGGATTGGCTATTTCCCAGGGAGTGCAACAGGCTACTACTATTAATGCCCTGTTGGAAAGAGTGGCTGGTGCTTTGGACATCCAACAGACTTTAAATGGACAATTAGACAACATAGACAATTAGCTGAAATATGTGTAACCCCTCATATTGTTGTGAATGTATCTGCTAAGGTTAAAGAATTGAATGATTACTTAAGAGGGCCATGGAATGCAACTTTTGTAAATTTTACTTTGCAACTAGTTCATGCCATTGTTTGTATTAATGAAACTAGAGTCACTCCTGTTGATGAAAATGTTTGGTGGCAAACTATGTCAAAAATTGCTGGATGGGTTGCTAGGTGGTCAGTGTCCATTTCCCTACTTATCCTGTGTATATTGGGTCTTGGGCTCGGATTCTTCCTGGTGTACTGATGGCGTCTCCAGTTTAGGCAAGGCCAACGGGCAACCAAGCAAGCTTTATTAGCTATGCAGCCCCCTGAATCTGCTCAGGTGTGGTTACAATGTTGGAAAGATAGTACCCAAAGACGGGCAACTCCTGTGCCATGCTGATGACCTAAGTCAGGGGATAGAAGGGCCTCCCCAAGGATGGGTAAGTCAGACAGGGTGCTACAGGTGACCTAAGACAGGGGCTATCTGTGTGCTTTAAAAGAGAAAAGGAGAGGACATGTTGGCAGCAGGCGCTGAACAGGCCTTGTGCATAGGCTGTTTCCCCTAAGTTGCCCTAAGATGCCCTTTTGTCCTTCCTCTTTTCCTGTGGTCAGTAAGTCACAGGATGTTTACGATATAGCTATTTCTAGAACATTGTTTCAAGAATCAGCTCTCTGCTTGCGGTCTTCCTGTTTGATTGAGCTGCTGGGACGCAGATGGGAACCTGAGGATCATGCCCTAACCCCATAGAGAGTAGGAAGTAGCAGGGTATATAAGGCTGATGATTGTCAATAAAGGAGCTCTCTTTGAATGATGAACCACGGTGTGTCCAGAGTGCTGTTTAACCTCGGTGTCCCTCGCCAGTTCTCGGTTCCCGGCTGTGCAGGTCGCGGCAGCTAATCATGTCTTTGTTTTAAAAAGTTGTTTATAACTATCTTGCAACATGACCTTTGTTTCAAAATGTCACATGACCACGTATGATTACCTTCTTGTGACTACCTGTTCTGATTGCCTTGTTTCGAGCACATGTTATGTTCTGATCCTGTAACCCTGACTATTTTTCCATTTGTAAATCCCCTACACATGAGCCCTATGAAAGTCTGTCTTCGTCACATTCAATGCTGAATTCTCAAACCCCATCTTAGGGGGCAACAGCCCATGTACATGAATCAAAATACTTGCTTCAATTCATTGCTTTCTTTTTTAATTTGGCCATGATGATTTGGGTCAGTGGTCTTTCTCCTCCTGTCTTTGGTATTAACATTTGGCTGCTGCAGTGAAATCAAGACCCCAACCAAAATTCAGAAAATCAGAAGCCAGACCTTTCCCTCTGGCTCTCTGGGACCAAAAAGTTGCCCATAGATGGTTGTGCATCATGGAGCTATTTCAAAGCCCTTAAGCATACCTTCAGTGCATTGTACTGTGTAAGTGAATAGCTGCATGGCAAGAAAAGAAAGAAAGAAAGAAAGAAAGAAAGAAAGAAAGAAAGAAAGAAAGAGAAAGAAAGAAACCAAACAGCAAGCACCTTTTTTATTTTCTTTTTCTTCCAGAGGCCTCCTCTGGTAAGTCATGGAAGCATTTTATCTTTTTCTGTCATATCTGGTTTCTGGTTCTGTAGGATTCCAATCTAGTGATATAGGTGTCTGAAGAAGCATGACATTCTTCTGTCCAGGGCAAAGGGAGATGTTCCAAGGCCCACTGGTTATTTCTGATTAATTGGTTGTTTGGCTAGATAGTGACACTAGGGACTGAGAAAATCAGAGAGGCCTGGCACATGAGCCCCCCTTGGCAGAGTTTCAATGCCTAGGCTTCAAAACCATAAGGATGTCATATAGCACTGAGGGCCAAGCCCAGGGTTTGGAGAGGCCCAGGGTGAGATGTCAGGAATATAAGAAGCCAAGATGTAACTCGGAAAGATCTGTCCTAACTGAACTAGGAGAACCCCTACATTTAGGAAGCCTCTGTTAGGTTTCTGGTGTCTGGGTTATGTGGGGAGGCAACTGAAAAAAAATCCTTCTATTTGTTAATGAAGTATCCTTGTTCAAACTGGTAAACCTCTGAATGACCCCAATTGTTGTCATTGTCTAGTTGTTACTTTTCTCTTTGTCTTGTCTTGTGTTTTGCTTGTCTTTGTGCATTTATCTGGGCCTTGTTCTATGCATTGGTTTTATTTTCACTTTCATCTACATGTTTCTGTGCCAGTTACAGCTGGTCTTGATAGGTGGGCTTAGCTCTTACTGCCACGACTCCCATGCTGTCTGGCTGGGGAAATTTGGACATCCCCCAGCATGCTACATTGTGTGCACTCTTTATGTATGCCTCCATGCAATCCAAATCCACCCCTGTGGCTTTCCATGGTTGCTTGTATAGCAAAGGCTCATAATTCCACATTTCTGGGCTTTCTGGTGAGTAGACTGAGTTAAGCAAGGATTCAGATATCTTTTGTGCATGGATAACATTGAAATATTATTTTATGTTCTGGTGTATTGAAAAGCTAGCTCTGGAGTTGGAAAGTTTCAGTCCTATTTCATGTGAGATTATATGAACTTTATGTATCTCAATATTTATAAGTTTATTGGATACAGTTAAAAATCTATAGAATCTATAACAAATGTTGACTTAAAACATAACACAAGTCTAATAATTAGAAGGCTACATGAGTAGTCTTAAACCAAAGATCTAATCTTTTCTTTATAGTTCTTTGCTCTCTTTTCTTTTTAAGCCCTGTAGGTCTGGCTTACTATTCTTGTTAACATGGGTTTTGGCTTAAAAGCTTCATGCTGAGAAGGCTCAGGACTACACTGTAATCCCAAACACTCAGCATAGTCACCAGCTAACTAACATTATGGCCACAACTACTAAACACAAGAAACTGGGATATTCCTATCTTATGATGCAGCATGACAAAGACTTAAGTAATCTGACAAAAAGCTTATAAAATTACTCTCCTTCCCTAAGGTTAACAGAGACTGATTTAAGTCTAGCCTCCTTGTCTTTGCTAACTTTGTTAAACTTGGGTATTTTGATATACTGAGTCATACAAGAAACACTGATATTCTTCCTTGGTGTACTATTATAGGATCAGGAAAATAAAGTTACCAGTCTCCTTATGGACTATATTTATAATTTAAAGTTTTATTTTGATAGTAAAGAAGCTTAAATTCAAGCATTATGATTTTTAAGACTAAACATAACAGAGATAAAACTGTAATCCTAATCTTATGAAAGCTACTAACTTGTTACAAATTTTTAAAGATAATTAAGACATACAGATTAATTAGGCACCTTGTAAATAATCAAATTCTTTACAAATGTAGTTCATTTAGAGGTACAAGCTTTATTTAGCCTTCTGTATATATTTTAAAGGTTAAACCTAGAACATGCAACTAAAAAGATAAAGTTTATTTCAAATCAGGCATACTTAATAGACAGTCTTCAAAACTTTTCAGGGATCTGTTGAATATGGCATCTAAAATGTTTAATGGAAAAAGCTTACTCAGAAAGAGAACCCAGATCCTAGTGGTGACTCCAAGGTCTCCAAAGAAGATAATGGGACATGATGACAGCTCCACTTGGATTGTGGCAATGATAATCACTGGGAAAAACTGCCTCAGGGCCTTGATCACCCCCAGAAGCCTGTGCAAACTGTGGTCAAACATGGGATAGTTGATTGCACCACTTTTTCTAGTCAAAGTAAAGTCAGTCTTCCAGATTCCTAATCTACAGGAAAATCTCTAGGCATGGGTCTGGCAGGCAAAGGGCTATGCTATCCTATGCTGCAACTGAATATTTCATGCTGTACTATATGACAGCCAAAGATCAGCCACTGTCCTCATTGAGACCAAGGTAGCCTGGAGCAACTGTCTAAGTAATGGGTGTTTCACTGACATTTTAATTGATACATAGGCAATTTGGATCATACTTCCTGCTATAATTTATCTTTCTCAGATCTCTGGTGGTGTTGAATACTAACTGTAGCTTCATCAATTTACCAGCAGCTGTCTGGTCAATGCAATTCATGTAGAAAAGCAAGGCCTTACTTTTCTAAAGCTGTTATATCATCTGATAAAAAAACCTTACAGACAGGTTTGCCTTACTAACAGGCTTCATTTTAAGGAATAAATAGTTTTAAGATATAGCTTTTACTATCAAAAGGAACTTGCTTTAAAAAGACTGCTCCTAGTGATCAACCACTTATGTATATCTAATGGTAAATAATTGGATAAAAAATTTTAAGGTGTATATAAATTACCAAGTCCTAAGATAATTTAAATTTTAAACATCTGAGGACATAACAAGTCTTAATAAGTTATGAGAATCTAAAAAAAATGACTCCAGGTATATAAATACAAATTACTCTATGCTTTTGTTATACTAAGATTTCAAAAGTTCAAAGTTTTAACATTAATCAGTAGAGTTCCGATAAACTGGTAAAAGTACTGACTACTACTTATTATTAGTCATAAGGTAGAATTTTAAATTTTCTCTGGCAATATTACAAACAATGATAATGTAAGTTTCAGGGAGTCAAAAATTAATAATACTTGGATCACACTTCATAGGTCAAATGGACTCCGAATAAGTACTCTAGTCAATCAAGAGCCTAAGCTTCCCTTCCTGTTGCCTAATCCTCAGGGGAAGCTACACATTTTATATTTGATTATAGTTTGCTTTATCTTCATTAACTTTGACTTAGCTCCCTCATCTGCATCTGTCTTGACAGAGTTCCACTTGGCTGATAGACACCATCCAGAAATCAGCCACAGACTGCAAACTGCTCCAAGGGTGATCTCAATCACACCTGCCCTAGTGAGTCCTACAAAACCGGGAAGCCCTGGACTTACTGAAAGCTGATGTATACCATCCAGTCAATGCGATTACTCCCTGTCTCTTCAGCTGGGTTTAGAAAACCAGATGCTTCTGATGAATATCCTATTAGCCTATTCCCCTCATAGCCTTTGGCTAATATTCCGCCCATCCTGGGCTCTGATAATGCTGTTCTAATTTCACCAGGAAGCAGTTACAGAGGAGAATATGTCACTCCTTGTCCTCAACAAAAGTTTGGAATATTCTGTGTAGATGTAACCGTCTTGTTAAATAAGAAACACAGAGCCAAATGCAGAGTTAATAGCCCAAGAGGTCATAGCAAAAGCTAAGAGCTAAAAACCCTACCCTTCACTGCCGCTGCTGTCCTTACTCTCCGCAAGAGACCTACTTCCTGTATGTTTGTCCTTTTTATTGACTTTCTGTTCTGCCTTCTTATTGGTTTTAAACCCAACCACATGACCTCCTCATCACTGCCTGTCTGTACATACCTCCAGGTCTTCTATGGTTGGTATTGAGATTAAAGGAGTGTGTCTCCATGCTGGCTGTATTCTTGAACACACAGAGATCTGCCTAGTTCTGCCTCCCAAGTGCTGGGATTAAAGGTGTGCACCACCACCACCCCACTTCTGCTATGGCTTGCTATTAGCTCTGACCCCCAGGCAACTTTATTTATTAACATACAAATAAAATCACATTTCAGTACAAATAAAATATCACCCTAATTATATCTAAAGAAACTCTCTGGCAAAGGGGACAAAATTGGTACCTGTTGTCATAACAAGATTATGTAGACTTAAAATATTTGTTCAGTCTGTCCTACTTAGAGAGATCTAATTTATGAGTAAGCAATGCATCTTTTGATGCATTACAGATTTTTTCCTCCCTCCTCAAAGAATGCTATGTCCAGATTGAGGATTTTTTTTATTAAGATTTTTTCATTCATTTTACACACCAATCAAAGATCCCCCTCTTCCCTCTTCCTGCCACCCCCAACCTCCTCTGCAACACAATCCCCACTCCCCCCCACAAGAAGGCAAGGCCTCCCATGGGGAGGCAAATCCAGTAGAAGCAAGTCCAAGCCATTCCCCCTGCCTCAAGGCTTCGAGGTCTCCCATCATAAGTAGTGGGATCCAAAAAGCCTCTTCATACACTAGGGATGGATTCTGATTCTACTGTCCAGGGGGCACCCAAGAAGATCAAGCTACACAACTGTCTCACCATGCAGAGGGTGTCCATGCACCAGTCCCATGCAGGCTCCACAACCATTGACCCAAATATCATGAGTTCCCACTAGGTTTGTTTGGTCATCTCTGCATATTTCCCCATCATAATTCTGATGCACTTGCTCATAGAATCCCTCCTCTCCATCTCCTACTGGACTTCAGGAACTCTGCCTGGTGTTTAGCTGTGGATCTCTGCATCTACCTCCATCAGTCATTGGAGAAAAGTTCTGTGATGATAGGGTATTCACTGATCCAATTACTGGGGCAAGCCAGTTCAGTTAAGGCACCCTCTATACTATTTCTAGTAGTCCAAACTGGGGTCATCCTTGGGGATTCCTACCAACTTCCCTAGCACCAGGTTTCTCTTTATCTCCATGGTATCTCTCTCCATCATGGTATCTCTCTCATTGCTTTCCCATTCCACCACTGTTCCAGCTCAACCATCCCATTCCCTTATATTCTCATCCCCCATCCCCTACCCTCCAGTGCCCACTCCTCACCCCCAGTTCACTCATGGAGACCTCATCTATTTCCTATTCCCAGGGTGATCCATGCATCCCTCTTTTGGTCTTTTCTGTTAGTTAGCTTCTCTGAAGTTGTGGATTGGTGCCTGATTATCTTTTGCTTTATATCTAGTATCCACTTATGAGTGGGTACATACCATGTTTGTCCTTCT
Source organism: Peromyscus melanophrys (assembly GCA_902168415.1). Classification (NCBI taxonomy): domain Eukaryota; kingdom Metazoa; phylum Chordata; class Mammalia; order Rodentia; family Cricetidae; genus Peromyscus; species Peromyscus melanophrys. Next base: position 44,355 of record CABHPR010152913.1, read on the forward strand.
GAGTCTGGGTTACCTCACTCAGGATGACATTTTCTAGTTCCATCCATTTGCCTGCAAATTTCATGATGTCATTGTTTTTTAATGCTGAGTAGTACTCCACTGTGTATATGTACCTCATTTTCTTAATCCATTCTTCAGTTGAGGGGCGTCTAGGTTGTTTCCACATTCTGGCTATTATGAATAATTCTGTTATGAATACAGTTGGAGATGTGTCTCTGTGGTATGATTGAGCATTCCTTGGGTATATGCCCAAGAGTGGTATAGCTGGTTTTGAGGATGATTGATTCCCAATTTTCTTAGAAACCACCACACTGATTTCCAAAGTGGCTGTACCAGTATGCACTCCCACCAACAGTGAAGGGATGTTCCCCTTGCTCCACATCCTCTCCAATGTAAGCTGTCTTTAGTGTTGTTGATCTTATCCATTCTGACAGGTGTAACATAGTATTTCAGAGTCATTTTGATTTGCATTTCCCTGATGACTAAGGATGCTGAACAATTCCTTAAATGCCTCTCACCCATTTGAAATTCTTCCTTTGAGAATTCTGTTTAGCCCTATAGCCCATTTTTTGATTGGATTGATCATTATTTTGATGTCTAGTTTCTTGAGTTCTTTATAAGTTTTGGAGATCAGCCATCTGTCAGATGTGGGCTTGGTGAAAATCTTTTCCAATTCTGTAGGCTTATTTACTGTGTCCTTTGCCTTACAAAAGCTTCTCAGCTTCAGGAGGTCCCATTTATTAATTTTTGCTCTCAGGGTCTGTTGGCTTGCTGTAAATTGCCTTTATTATGTTTAGGTATGTTCCTTGTATTCCTGATCTCTCTAGAACCTTTATCATGAAGGGGTGCTGGAATTTGTCAAAGGCCTTTTCAGCATCTAATAAAATGATCATGCTTTTTTTTTCTTTCTGTTTGTTTATATGGTGTATTACATTGACAGATTTTTGTATGTTGAACCATCCTTGCATCTCTGGGATGAAGCCTACTTGATCATGGTAGACAATTTTTTTTGATGTATTCTTTGAGTGAGTTTGCCAATACTTTATTATTTTCGCATCCATGTTCATGAGGGAGATTGGTCTGTATTTCACTTTCTTTGTTGCATCTTTGTGTGGTTTGGGAATCAGAGTAACTGTAGTCTCATAAAAGGAGATTGGTAATGTTCCTTTTGTTTCTCTTGTGTGGAACACTTTGAAGATTATTGGTATTAACTCTTCTTTGAAAATCTGGTAGAATTCTGCGTTGAAACCATCTTTTCCTGGGCTTTTTTTGGTTGGGAGACTTTTAATGACTGATTCTATTTCCTTAGGGGTTATTGATCTATTTAAACAATTTATCTGGTGTATCTTGAGAGTTTTCTCTCTGGGTCCCACCAAGCCCTGGCAGTCCTTTAGCCCATTTATAAAATAAACATACCTATGGTTATATTATTTAAACTGTTTGACCATTAGCTCAGGCCTATCATTATCTAGCTCTTACTCTTATATTTAGCCCATTTTTATTAATCTATACTTTGTCACGTGGCTCGTGGCTTACCCTTATCTTAACATCTTCTCATGGCAGTGGCTGGCAGGGTCTGTCTGCCACAGCCTTTCACTTTCTAGAATTTTCCTCACTCCTTGTCCCACCTATACTTTCTGTCTGGCTACTGGCCAATCAGTGTTTTATTTATTAACCAATTAGAGCAACATATTTAACATACAGAATATCCCACAGCACTTTTCTATTTTTCTTTTTTTAAAAAGGAAGGTTTTAAATTTACCATAGTAAAATTACATATAACAAAACAACTATCAAGCAAGAATTACAGTTACAATATAAAAGAACATATCTATCTTACAGTTGTGAGTCTAAGGTTTTACTTTTATCATAATTGATTAAATTATAACTTTAGTGTTTAACTACATCAAAGAACTTAAAAGGATATAATATTACCTGAGAAATGGGAGAAGGATGCAAGCAACTTTTGGGAGTCTTGCAAGAGTAGACAGAGACAGCTGGCAGCCTGGACAGTCACCTAATGTTCTTTTGTAAAGTTGGGACATCTGTCTTTAGCCCACAGGCCTAGAGTCTCTCAGTCACTTCTCTCTGTGTCCTGTAGGATTTCTGGCAGTTTCCTCTGTGAAGCAGGAACATGAAGGATCATTTTGTCAAGCAAAGTTCAGTGGTCACCTTCCTATCGGTCCTGTATGTCCAGTTGATCAAGCAATCCAGACAAGAACAGTATCTTGCCCAAATGTCTATTTTTGTCAAGGTAAAGATAAACTCCATATGGAGTGTCCTCGATGTCCATTTTCCTCTCTGAAGTAAATTGGTGCTGTCAGGAGCAGAAATGTCTTACTGTCTAGAAAGTCTACATTTTTAAAAAATATTTTAAATGCTATGTTCTGTAGGTCTTTGAAGTGTTTGAAGATTATGTGTCTATCTGAAATATATCTATGTATACCTAGAAAACTTATCTAACATGCTACAAGTTTAACTATCATAGAAGACTAATGATTGATCTGTATTTGTAATTATCTATTACAATCTAAATAAGTTACATAAACATAATACCTCAAATGAGAATAGAAGTATATACACAGTATAACAAAATTAACTTTAAATTTGTAACAATAAGCTAAAATCCATAGCAATGTAAAACATTTTTAAACAAGTTGTTCTTTAAAAGTAGGTTTAACAATCTACCCTTTTGTCCTATCATATCTATATCTTATATATCTATATCAATCTGGTCTTGATTTAAATTTGGTATGTGGTACCTGTCCAGAAAATTGTCCGTTTCTTTCAGATTTTTCCAATTTTGTGGAGTACAGGTTTTTGAAGTATGACCTGATGATTCTCTGGATTTCCTCATTGTCTGTTGTTTTGTCTCCCTTTTACTTTCTGATTTTGTTGATTTGGATGCTCTCTCTCTGCCCTTTGGTTAGTCTGGATAAGGGCTTGTCTATCTTGTTGATTTTCTCAAAGAACCAACTCTTTGTTTCATTAATTCTTTGTATTGTTACTTTTGTTTCTACTTTCTTGATTTCAGCTCTCATTTTGATTATTTCCTGGTGTTGATTTCTTCTGTTTCTTCTGTGTTGAGATATTCAGGTCTTGGTGATGTAGATCGACTAGGTTCTGATGGTGCCATGTTGGTATTTATGTTGTTGATTGTATTTTTGCACTGGTGTCTACCCCTCTCTTTTTCCACTCAGTGCAATCTGTGTCTGAGTCTGAGGGAGCATCTCTTGGTCCAATTGATACTCTTGATCTAGTGGAAGCTTTTGGTCTAATCAGAGCTCTTGGTCAATTGGTGTTGATGGACTCTGTGTCTCAGGGAGCAGCACTTAGTCCAACTGGCACTGGTGGTCTCTGTCTCAGGGAGTAGCTGCAGTCTCAGGGGTGAGGGGGTTTGGGAGGGGTGGAACTTGTGTATTACAGGATCTTGTGGGGGATGCTGGTAGTCCAACCTGTTTGAATGCTGCCTGCCTACTGGCCTGAAACTGGGACTGCAATAGGTGGTGGTGTGGGGGTGCAGAGTTATGCCCCTGGGCCCAAAGCCTAGAGGCTGCAGTGTTCAGGTATGAGGACAAAGACTCACCTATTAGTCTAATCAGCACTGGCAGGCTCTGTCTCAGGGAACAGTTGTAATCTTGGAGGGTGGATGGGGATTATGGGTTATAGGGTCTGGTGTGAGATGGTGGTAGTCTGACCTGTCTGCACGAGGTCTGCCTACTCAGATAGTTATTGTTTAAATCTGGTTTTATCATGTAATATTCTGTTTACTCTGTCTATGGCAATTGAGAGTTTTGCTGGGTTCAATAGTCTAGGTTGGTATCCATGGTCTGTTAGTGTCTGCATGATGTCTGCCCAGGACCTTCTGGCTTTCAGAGTCTCTATTGAGAATTCAGGTGTTATTCTGATGGGTCTGACTTTTATAAGTCACATGGCCTTTTTCCTTTGCTGCTCTTAATATTCTTTCTTTATTCTGTATATTTAGTGGTTTAATTATTATGTGGAAAGGGGACTTTTTTGGGGGGTCTAGTCTATTAGGTGTTCTATTAGCTTCTTGTATCTTAAGTATTCCTTCTTGAAGTTGGGAAAGTTTTCTTCTATGATCTTATTGAATATATTTTCTGTGCCTTTGAGTTGGTATTCTTCTCCTTCTTCTATCACTATTGTTCTTAGGTTTGGCCTTTTCATGGTGTCCCAGATTTCCTGGACATTTATTTATGACTTTTTTGGCTTTGGTGTTTTCTTTGACTGATGAATCTATTTTCTGTATTGTATCTTCTACCCCAGAGATTCTTTCTTCCATCTCTTGTATTCTGTTCATTATGCTTGCATCTGTGCTTCCTGTTTGTTTACTCAGATTTTCTATTTCCAGCATTCCATCTGTTACTGTATTCTTCATCCTTTCTATTTCACTTTTCAGGACTCAACTGTTTCCTTCACATGTTTAATGGCTTTTCCATGTTTTTCTTGGCTTTCTTTAAGGGATTTATTGATTTCTTCTATTTTTTGTTTCTCTTTTCCTCAGTTTCTTTATTGATTTCTTCCAGTTTTTTGTTTGTCTTTTTCTCAATTTCTTTAAGGAAATTTTTCATTTCCTCTTTAAAGGCCTCTACCATCTTCATGAAGTTATTTTTAAGGTTGCTTTCTTCTGCTTCTTTTATATTGTGATGATCAGGTCTTGCTGTTGTAGAAGGGCTAGGGTGATGCCATATTGCTCTTTATGTTGTGTGTAGTTTTGCACTGGCATCTACCCATCTCTTCCTCCAATAGGTGCATGAGGTGTCTGTGTCTGAGTGATCTGCTGTTGGTCCAATCTGTGCTTGCTGTGTCTATGTCTCAATGGGGTCCTCTGTGTCCAATCTTAGCTCTTGGTCTAATTGGAGCTGGAAGATTCTGTATCTCAGGGAGCTACACTTGGTCCAATCTAACTAGCTGATTCTGTATCTCAGGAAGCCTCTTTTGGTCCATTGTGAGCTGGCAGAATCTGTGCCTCAGGAAGCCACTTTTGGTCCAATGAGAGGATGTAGCAGGAGTCTTAAAAGTTCTTATTAATAAAATCAAACCTGAGTCAGGTATTGGGGTGAACACTGGAAGGTCAGAGAGACAGAATAAGCCACAGCTACCTCACCTCACTGGATCCTCAGCTGGTCTTGTTTCCTCAGACTGGAGGCCTCTGAGTCCTTATCCAGGATGGGTCTCAGCTGAATTGTTGCTCAAAAGCCTGAATGCTTAACCAGGCCTAATGCTTCTCCAGGCCAAATGCCTACCCAGGCCAAATGCCTCGAGTTTCTTCACGCCTTATATACCTTTCTGCTCTCTACCACCACTCCCTGGGATTAAAGGCGTGGGTCACCATGCCTGGCCATTTCCAATGTGGCCTTGAACTCACAGAGATCCAGAGGGATTTCTGTCTCTGGAATACTAGGATTAAAGGCGTATGCTACCACTGCCTATCCTCATGTTTAATATTATGGCTATTCCGTCTCTGACCCCAGATAAGTTTATTAAGGTACACAATATTTTGGGGAACACAATACCACCACAAGAGTTGATGGATTCCGTGTCTCAGAAAGTTACTTTTGGTCCAATGAAAGCTCTTGGTCCAATGAGAGCTGGCAGATTCTGTGTCTGAGGAAGTTACTGGGGTCACAGGCAGATGGGCATTGGGGTATGGCATGGGTCTTTTACATTGCAAGTTATAATGGGGGGTTTTGGTTGCTGGCCTGCAACTGGATCAGAGTTGGGTAGGGGTTCCTGGGTACTGCTCAATCAAGGATTTGACAGGGATGCATAAGACAAGGGGGAAATGAAGAAACAGCCTGCATCTATCTTAAGCTTAAAAGTCAAATTAAAGTAGAGTCAAACTAGGTTCAGTCCTGTTTATGATTAAACCTCTGCTTCCTAAGGATTGAGTTATGTCTAATCCATAATCTTAAGTACAAATGGTTCTGTACTGACTGTTCCAGGAATGATAATCAGGTCTTTGTTTCAAAAAGTTGTTTATAACCACCATGCAAAACTACCTTTGCTTCAAAAGGTCACATGACCACCTATGACTACTTTGTTATGACTACCTGTTGTGATTACCTTGTTTTGACCACATGTTATATTCTGATCCTGCAACCCTGCCTATTTACCCCATTTGGAAACACCCTACACTTAAGATCTATAAAAGCCTTGTCTTCCTCACATCCAATGCTGATTCTTGAGCTCCATCTTAGGGTGCAGCAACTCATGTACATGAAGCAAAATGCTTTCTTCAATTTATTGCTAGCTTTATTTAATTTGGCCATGATGATTTGGGTCAGTGGTCTTTTTCTTCCCATCTTTGGGATTAATATTAGCACCTCTGAACAGAACTGTTATTTTTATTTTACTTCATCAATATAAAGAAGTGTATTAGCCCACCAACCTCATTAAATGTAGATTTTAGTGTGTGTACAGTTTGTATAACCTACTTCATAAAATTTGTTAATCTTTGTATTCTCAGAATGTAAATGCTGTGAATTTTAAGCATTTTTTCTATGATTTAATATTACATCCTTCAAATCATAGGTACCTTGTGTTCCAGTTATTAAAAATGTGTTTCATTTGGAAGATAAGAGGGACAAGTACATTGAAGGCTGTGGGAAAATGCTGTGTTTTGGATGTGGCTTAACTGTGTCCACCAAGTAGTGCACAATAGTTCAGCAAGGGTGATGGCTTTGGGAGGATCTGTGGGGCTTTTAAGGGGTGAATCCTAAAGGCTGGTTCTTAGGGGACTTGGTCTTAGGTTCACATGTGATCTATAGTAGTGTTTGAATTGTCATAAAAGGAGCATGCCTTGCCTTACTTGGGTCTCATTGCTTCCTGTATGTAGACAGGATCTTTCCTCTGCACATGCTCCAATATCTGGCCATGCCTAGAACCCTACAACACATGAGATGTTCAAAATAATGCTCTCAGTGGGGTGTATAGCATAGATAATTTTGTTTTAACAACATCAAGTACCCTTTCTGTTAATGTATTATATCAGTGTGGGGGTTCACATGACTGCAGCGTAGGTAGAGGGTATATCAATATATTATCTATCATTTCCAATTTTGTTTTACTCTATAATTAATTCAGATTAAAATGTTACAGAACGCTGGGCGGTGGTGGCGCACGCCTTTAATCCCAGCACTTGGGAGGCAGAACCAGGCGGATCTCTGTGAGTTCGAGGCCAGCCTGGGCTACCAAGTAAGTTCCATGAAAGGCACAAAGCTACACAGAGAAACCCTGTCTCGAAAAACCAAAAAAAAAAAAAAATGTTACAGAACAACTGAAAAGTCGGTATGTGGGATTGAGTTCTTACATGTATGTCACCATTATTATGAGTAAAGTTATTTGAGTGGTAGAGGAGGTAGTTTACTAGACCCCTTACCATAAAGAAATAAAAGCATTCATATACTCCACTACAATTAAGCAAAATTTAAAAATTTGTCATATTTTCTTCTACTTCTCCTTTGAAAAAGATAAATAAAATTTAGAAGGAGTTATAGGCTCTCACTTGTGTTTCTGCTTCCACAGCCCACTCCAGAATTTCTAAAGTAGGTAAGAATCATTCTCTTCCACATGGAACTGGATGCTAAAAGAAAAATTCCTTATGAACATTGAGATAGTATATAGCTGAATTCTTCCACTGGTAAGAAATTTGGCTAGAATGTGAAAACATGTACTATAAACTAACACAATGATGTATTAATGCTAAATAATAACCAGGTGCAAGTGACACACAGAATTAAAATCTGAGCTATCTTATAACATGTTACCTTAGTCTATCCTCTACACCACAAATATAAAAATTTTGTAGTTAATTTTTATCTGAAGAATAAGGTTTTTAACTCATGTGAAGATAGAAGCTCATCCATGTTTTAAATTTTGCTGTATACATAAACAGAAATCAAGATATACCAGTCTTAGGCATACCCCAAAGTCTGTATCCTACTTCAGAGAAACTTGCTCACTGATTGATGTATATTGTTGGTTTCTTCACAATAGCAGGAAATAGAAAGAGCCTAGATAGCAATCAGCTGAAGAATGAATGATGAAAATGTTGTTCATATACATATGGTGTATTACTTATCTATAAAGAAATATGAAAACTTAGGTAAATGGATGGAGTTGCAAATGATACTTCTGAAGGAGATAACCCCAACACAGAATGTCAAATGTCACATTCTCCATTGTCTATGTAGATAACACATTGATTCTTCAGATATTTGTGTTTAAATTGGAGTATCTATATAATTGAGGAAACTGGTAAGGGCCTGTGCAGGTAGTAGGGCAGGAGAATTCAAGAGCAGGTATTATGAAGGGGAAGGAGAATAATGGGACAGAAAGTTTGAATGAAATAGGGGATGGGAGGGCAGGGAAGAGATGGAGAACTGAGAAGTATACCTAATATCAAACACCTTTGAAAAAGGCACATGGAAACCCACTACCATAGTCACATCCATATATATACACACACACACAAACACACACACACACACACACACACACACACACACACACATTTGTAAATGGAGTTACTCTACAGTGGAAGAGACAATGTCTCCCCAGACAATATAGGCTGTCAAAAATGATACTCAGTGCTAGTTATAGGTTACCCCTTTTTAAGTTGTTGGTCAGTGAGGTTCTACAGGCTCCCAACCCCCAAACACTGCAGATTACTGCCAATGCCCTTGATAGTTCTCCAGAACTTGATGCTAAGACCCTTTTGATGATGACACCACATACTTGAGTCACAGAGCATGGAGAAATCAAGGTGATTTATTCTGGCTTAGAGTTTGAAGATCTATCCCACCATGGTAGGGAGGCATGGCAGCAGGAGTTTGAGGCTGGCTTGTCACATTGAATTGGTAGTTTAGAAGCAGAGAGTGAGCAAGAAGAGAGGCACCTTCTTTTGCAGTTACCCACTTCTGCCAGCAAGTCTCCACCTGCTGAAAGTGCTATACCCTTCCCATCTGCCACTCCAGCTGGGACCAAGTGTTCAAATGGAGAACCTGTGGGACACTTCACATTGAAATTGCCACAGTCTAACACAACAGCTTGATGGGTGAGCATCTCTCAGAAAAGTATCCCCTCATACTCCAGGTTTCAGTATGGAGGTGCAGTTGACATCAGTCCCCTTCTAAGCTTCAGTTCCCCATGTCCAGGAGGTTATATTACCCAATATTAAGATTTCAGTTTTCTCCTAGAGCCCTCAGTCTTTTCTTTTGTTTGTTCCCTTAGAACATGATATTTGTCTTCTAAATCTTGCTTAAATTGATGTCCTGACTCCTTTTGAACATGTAGTCTTACCTAGAAGCATAAACTAAGTAAATCCTTCCTTTCCCTAAGTTGTCTTTGGTCAGAATGTTTGTCACATGAACAGAAAAGAAACTTGAACATCTAGGAATAAAAGAACTCTGAGAAAGCTGCAAACAGTGGAACCTAGCTGATGGAGTTTCTGAGGAGAGCAAAGACTCTGTCTGGTACTGGGCTAGGGACCCTTCCTGCAGTATTTCCTTCAAGATTCTGCATCATTCCTTCCTTGTCCTTTGAGCTTTAATGAAGTTGAATTTAAAGATAATGGACTAATTTCAGTGATAAAGAATGTGTTAAACAAGCTTAAATCGTTGGAAAGGAGCATGTAGCCAGTATAGAAGCTGTACCTGTCAGAGAGATTAGGATCACTAAGCAGAAACCTGAGGTTCATCATTGGGAAAACAGGACAGTGTTTCTTTGGTGTCTGCACACAGATGCTGTTAACAGCTGCGGGCCTAGAAGTTGAGGCTTCATCTCAAACTGGCATCAGAACTTCCCTGTACTGGTTTTGAAGTTATGAAAGACAAAAAATACAGGGGGACATAAAAGGCAGCTGAGGTCAGGCACTGTGTGATAGGATTTGACCCTGAGTGCACTACCAGCGAAGGCACTGTGTGACATTGTGAAGGTGACATTTAAGTTGTCATGGAAATTCCAGGATAGTAGAGTTGCCAGGACCATTGGATATCAGTCAAAAAAGGCTTTGGGCACATAATGGAACTGGCTGAGGAAGCTATGTTTCTTCAACATTCCTCCCAGCAGCAAGTTTGGAGGGATGAGGCCCCCCAACTCTTTTGGGGCCTGGCTGATTATGAACTTCAGAAGCTGCACTTTGAACTGAAGGACACTGTGGTTACAGTGCTGGGTTTTGTTTGTTCTTTGATCTTATCAGTTTTGGAGTTCATAATTAGGAAATGTTAGACTGTGAGTTGTGTTGTGCCTTTTAATTCCTGGTTTGAGACCGCAGCACTAAATGCTTCTTGTTTTTTTTTTTAATAATTTTTTATCATTAATTTAATTTTACATATCAGCCATGGATTCCCCTATCCTCCCTTCTCCCACCTCCCAGCTTCCCCCCCCCCCCCATACTACCCCCCTTTCCTACCTCCTCCAAGGCAAGGTTTTCCCTGGGAAGTCAGCCTAACCTAGTAGATTCAGTTGAGGCAGGTCCAGTCCCCTCCTCCCTGCACCAAGGCTGAGCAAAGTGTCTCAGCATAGGCCCTAGTTTTCAAAAAGCCAGTGCATGCACCAAGGACAGATCCCTGTCCCACTGCTTGGGATCTCCCAAACAGTTCAAGCTGATCAACTGTCTCACTTATCCAGAGGGCCTGGTGCAGTTCCATGGGGGCTCCTCAGCTATTGGTTCCCAGTTCATGTGCCTCTGCTAGTTTGGATAGTTGTCCCTGTGCTTTTTCCAATCATGGTCTCAATATCTCTTGCTCATATAATCTCTGTCTCGCCGATTGGACTACTGGAGCTCCACCTGGGGTTTGGCCATGGATCTCTGCATCTGCTTCCACCAGTCACTGGATGAGAGTTCTATCATGACAGTTAGGGTGTTCGGCCATCTGATCACCACAGTAGGTCAGCTCAGGCACTCTCTCAACCATTGCCAGTAGTCTATAGTGGAAGTATCTTTGTGGATTTCTGGGGACCTCTCTGGCCCTCTGCTTCTTCCTCTTCCCATGGGATCTTCATTTATCATGGTCTCTCTTTCCTTGTTCTCCACTCTGTTCCTGATCCAGCTGGGATCTCCCACTCCCCTAAGCTCTCTTTCACCCAACCATTGCCCTCCATTACCCTCCCTCACCCCCCAGTTTGCTCATGTAGATCTCATCCATTTCTCTGTCATTGAGCAATCCCTGTGTCTTTCTTGGGGTCCTCTTTACTAGGTAGCCTCCTTGGAGTTGTGAGTTGCAGTCTGGTTATCCTTTACTTTACATCTAGTATCCACTTATGAGTGAGTACATACCATGTTTGTCTTTCTGAGTCTGGGTTACCTCACTCAGGATGATATTTTCTACTTCCATCCATTTGTCTGCAAAAATCATGATGTCATTGTTTTTCTCTGTTGTTTAGTACTCCATTGCGTATATGTACCACATTTTATTTGTCCATTCTTCAGTTGAAGGGCAGCTAGGTTGTTTCCAGGTTCTGGATATTACAAATAATGCTGCTATAAACATAGTTGAGCATGGGTCCTTGCGGTATGATTGAGTAGTCCTTGGGTATATGCCCAAGAGTGATGTAGCTGGGTCTTGAGGGAGGTAAGTCCCTGAAGAAAGAAATTGAAGAAGGTATCAGAAAATGGAAAGATCTACCATGCTCATTGATAGGTAAGATTAACATAGTAAAAATGGCAATCTTACCAAAAGCAATCCACAGATTCAATGAAATCCCTATCAAAATCTCAACACAATTCTTCACAGACCTGGAAAGAACAATACTCAACTTCATATGGAAAAACAAAAAATCCAGGATAGCCAAAAGAATTCTGTACAATAAAACAACTCTGGAGGCATCATGATCCCTTATTTCAAGATCTACTATAGAGCTATAGTAATAAAAACAGTTTGGTACTGGCATAAAAACTGACATGTGGACCAATTGAACGAGTTGAAGACCCTGACATTAATCTACATACCTATGAACATACGATTTTTGACAAAGAAGCCAAAACTGTACCATGAAAAAAAGAACGCATCTTCAACAAATGGTGCTGGCATAACTGGATGTCAACATGTAGAAGACTGCAGATAGATCCATATCTGTCACCATGCACAAAACTCAAATCCAAGTGGATCAAAGACCTCAACATAAATCCAGTTACTCTAAACCTGATGGAATAGAAAGTAGGAAGTAGTCTTGAGCACATTGGCACAGGAGATCACTTCCTAAATATAATACCAGTAGCACAGACACTGAGAGCAAAAATTAATAAATGGGACCTCTTGAAACTGAGAAGCTTTTGTTGGGAAAAAGGACATGGTCAATAAGACAAAACAACAGCCTACAGAACAGGAAAAGATCTTCGCCAACCCCACGTCTGACAGAGGGCTGATCTCCAAAATATATAAAGAACTCAAGAAATTAGACATCAAAATCCCCAGCAGTCCAATTAAAAAATGGGCTATAGGGCTAAAGAGAGAATTCTCAACAGAAGAAGCTCATATGGCTGACAGACATTTGAAGATTTGCTCAGCATCCTTAATCATCAGGGAAATGCAAATCAAAACAACTCTGTGATACTATCTTACACCCTTTAGAATGGCTAAGATCAAAAACACTGCAGACAGCTTATGTTGGAGAGGAAGTGGAGCAAGGGGAACACTCCTACACTGTTGGTGGGAATGCAAGCTTGTACAGCCACTTTGGAAATAAATATGGTGCTTTCTTAAATGCTTCTTGTATTGCCAGATCATCATGAGGCTGTGGATTTGAGAGGTGGAAGAGTATGGATTAGAAGTGAAGTATATTGTTTGGATGTTAAGTTGACAAGAGGTGGAGTCAAAGATTTTTAAAGGATACTTGGGATTCTTGGCAATGAGCAACATAGTTGGGTTCCTGCAGGAATCCTCCAACAGGTAATATTTAAAGCTGAAGTGGAGACCCAAGGATGTTGAAGAGGACAGGAGTATGGAATGTCTGAAGAGGAAATATACAGGGTATTAATGGAACGAGTCACAGAGAGAAGCCATGTGGCTGTAAGAGCCAAGCACTAGAGGCAACAATGTCTGAGCTTATTGGAGTTAATGTCATGGTAGAATGTGACATGGGTGCCAGACAGAGATCTACAGAATTTAATATTTTTTTCTGTGGTTTAGTTTTGCTTTGGTGTGATATTTTCTTGTTCTCCCCTTAAAGAATAGTAGTGCTTTCTCTTCCACAGTAGCTCAGAAGGAAGTCTGTTGTATTTTATTATTCATGCAGGTTCACCAGCATTGATCTCAGAGGAGACTTTGAACTTGGACATTTGAACAATGTTGGAACCATTATGACTTGGGGAACTCTTAAAGATGGGCTACATGAATTTTACACTATAAAATGTGCATGACCCTTTGGCTTCAAAGTCAGTGTCTTTGTTAGGGTTTCTATTGTTGTGAAAAGGCACCATGACCATAGCAACTCCTATAAAGAATACATTTAATTGGTGTGGCTCACTTACAGTTTTGGAGCTTCAGTCCATTATCATCATGGAGATGAGAATGGTAGAATGTAGGCAGACATGGTACTGGAGCTGTGAGTCATACATCTTTCAGGCAACAGGAAATGATTGAGAAACTGGATAGTATCTTGAGCATAGGAAACATCAAAGTCTGCCCCACAGTAACACACTTCCTTCAACAGGGCAACACCCATGCAAACAAAGCCACACCTCCTAATAGTGCCATTACCTATGAGATTATGGGGGGCAATTGCTGTCAAACTACCACTTTCTACTTTCTGGGCCCCATAACTTGTAACAATATCATAATGCAAAATTCATTTAGTCCAACTTCAAAAGTCCCCATAGTCTATCACAGTGTCAACAATGTTTTAAAGTCCAAAGCTGAAAGTCTCTTCTGAGATTCACGTAATGTCTTAATTGTAATCACCTTTAAAATCAAAATTATAATGCAGATCACATAATTCCTACATACAGTGGGACAGGATGTATATTATAATTTCAAAATTCCTGGAAGACAGCATAGTGAGGAAATACTGGACGAAAGCAAGACTGAACACCAGCAAGGCAAACTCCAAACTCTGCATCTCCATGTCTGATACCAAAACACTCTTCAGATCTCTAGCTCCATTCATCTTTATTGACTATAACACACTTCTATTCTTGGGCTGGTTCCACTGAATGTTTTCACATCTCCTTGGCAGGTATTCCACAGCTCTGGCATCTCTAACGTCTTGGGGTCTTCATGACAATTCACACTTCAACTTCACAGCTTCACAAGATGGCCTCCCTATTAGGCCTCCGTTCAGAGACACCCCTGGCACATGCCTAGCCTCAGTGGCTTTCCCTTAGGAATGGAGGCAAACTCCATAACCTGTTTCTTTTAGCCTTAACTCTAAAGCCAGAAACATGTGGCCAAAGCTGAGAAGTTCTGCTGCTAGCTGAGTCTGAAACAAGACCCCTTTGTTCAATTGCATCTTCACCAGCTTTCCTCCCTTCACTGCATGAGGTTGCCTGTCTTGAAACTTGCTCTGCAGACCATGGTGGCCTCCAATTCAGAGATCAGCCAGCCTCTGCTTTCCAGTGATGTCATTAAAGGCATGTGCCAATATACCTGGCTCTAAATTTTTCTTTAATTCACAAATTGGAAACTTAGCTGGGTGGATATTGCCTTGAGGTTACCACTACCTTGGTTCCATTTCTAATCTGGTTATATCCTTGAACACAGAACTTAGTTCCATTCCACTTTTTGGTATTCCTTTTCTCCTTACATTTTACATTTTGTAATTTATCCTGCTAGGCACGCTCTTTTTTATTATAATTTTTTACTAGAGTTACCACTAATAACCACACTACAGAGTCTATACTACGCTGTTTTGAAATTTCCTCTGACAATGGAATTAATCCAAACCTCTACTTTAGCCTCAGATAGCCTCTTTGGACAAGGTCAAAAGACAGCCACTTTCTTTACAGAACATCGCAAGAATGGTCTCCAGGCAACATACTAAAGTTCTTCTCCTCTGAAACCTCTTAATTGAGTCCCCAGTAGTTCAAATAACTCTTAGCACCACTGTGTTGCATGCTCTTACTAGCATGGCCCATTAAGCAGTGCTTAATGCAGTCCACTCTTTTTCTAACCCAAAGTCCAAATCCTTCAAACAAAAACATCGTCAAATCTATCACATCAGTACCCAAGTCCCTGATACCAATCTCTGTCTTACTTAGGGTTTCTACTGCTGTGAAAAGACACCATAATCTTGTCAAATTCTTATAAAGAAAATATTTAATTGGTATGGTTCAGAGATGGTATTCAAATCTACTAGGAAACCCTCCAAATTATAGGATTAGTACATATCTCTCAATAGTAACCTTAAATGTAAATTTTTTAACTCTGCTTGATTGGATGACAAAGCATCCTCCAGCTGTTCACTGTCTGCAAGCCTCACATTTCTACTGACAAAAACATGTACAGAATGAAAACACAGGAGGAAAATAATATTCTAAATGAATGGAATATGAAAGAATGAGGCTTTATTTGACACAATAAACTTCCAAAAATATAAGTAATAATGATGCCTTAACTCTTTGAGA
>CABHPR010152913.1:59950-80153 GCA_902168415.1 Peromyscus melanophrys
CATAAGAACAGGCACAGAAAAAGTGATGGAGAAATTCTCAATATTCCTAAATGTCTTTGGTGGACAACCTTGAGTATATTCAATTAACAAATACTTGATGTTGGTTGGCAGGACATTGAAATAAAGATCAAACACAACTTTGTTGAGCAGCAGGAAGTACTTAGGTGCACAGCATGACAATGGGATGTTCATCTGAGATGATTGCTCAGCAGGGGAAAGTGGTCATCATCCATCTAAGTAAGTGCTTTTCTCTGATTGCACTCCAATCATAGGTAGGAACACCAAGCATTGTAAACTTGGGTCCTAAGGCTACCTGACTAAACAATAAATTTATCATTGGTCTATTCAACACCCTTCATGGCCACAAAAGTTAAACTTTTGTTTTCTTGATTTCAGAGTGTTTTGTTGTTCTGTGTTTTTGTTGGTTATTTAAGAAAGAACTTAAGGATGTATAGGGAGCAGGAGAGAATCTGAAAGGACTTAGGAGGAGGGAAAGAATATGATCAACTGTATTTAAATTTAAGAATTGTTTTAAATAAAAAATATTAAGAAGGAAGTGACAAGTTTATATTGCATTATCTGTGATGTTCTGTAATATTCTTTCATGTTCAACAGTATATTTATATTTTTATCCCTAATGATGTATGTAGGTATATGTCATTGTTTTAATTGCTTTATGTGTTTTATTGAATGAATATCCTCAAACTTATGTATCTATTTTCTTATTCCTGTATAATTAGTCATATTCAACTTTGCATAATTATTTACATTATAGTAATAAACACTATTTTTTGGTGTGGGTGTAGTGAACTTTATTGAGAGCATTAAAGAGAAAATGGATCCCTCAGCCCCTCCCTTTCTTCTAGGGGTTCAGGGATGGAAAATGTGAGGCAGATGTTCAGTGTTGGGCACTGAGTTGGGTCTGGGACTCCTTCACGGCTCATGACCTCTCTTGCTCTTGTATTTTTGCTGGGATGAGTGGTCCAGTGTTTCTCATGCCTTGGAGGCCATGTAGGCCATGAGGTTCACTGCCCTGCTGCTGTAGCTGTATTTATTAGCATACCAAGAAATGACCTTTACAAAGTTGACATTGAGAGCACTGCCAGCCTCAGTATCTGAGATGGAAGAGTCAATATCACTGTTAAATTTGCAGGTGACAACCTGGTCCTCAGTGTAGCCTGGGATGTCCTTTAGTGCCCTTTGTTGCCTGATTCACCATCTCCTTGATGTCATCATATCATACTTGGAAGCTTTCTTCAGGTGACATGTCAGATTCATGTCAAATACCTTGTAGA
The DNA here is from genome assembly GCA_902168415.1 of Peromyscus melanophrys. Taxonomy (NCBI): domain Eukaryota; kingdom Metazoa; phylum Chordata; class Mammalia; order Rodentia; family Cricetidae; genus Peromyscus; species Peromyscus melanophrys. Next base: position 61,246 of record CABHPR010152913.1, read on the forward strand.
TAGGAACGCAGAAAGCCATGCCATCCAGTTCAGCTCTGGCATGATCTTGACACAGCCTTGGCAGCACCAGTGGATACAGGGATGATGTTCTAGCTGTCACACCACAGATTCCCAGAAGAGCCATCCACAGTTTTCTGGGTGGCAGTCATGGCATTGACTATTGTCATGAGTTCTTCCACAATGCCAAAGTTGTCATGGATGACCTCGGCCAGAGGGGCTAAGCAGTTGGTGGTACAGGAAGAACTGCTGACAATCTTGAGTGAATTTTTAAAATTCTCATGGTCTACACCCATCACAACCATGAGGGCATCAGCAGAAAGGGCAGAGATGATGACCCTTTGGGTACTATCTTTCAAATGGGCTCCAGCCCTCTCTACTGGTGAAAACACCAGTAGACTTCACAACATACTCAGTACCAACATCATCCCTTTTGATATTGGCAGGATTTTGCTCCTGGAAGAATGTGACAGCCTTCCTGTTGATAACAATCTTCCCATTCTCAGCCTTTACTGTGTATATATGATAGTTTATGAAGCTATATATGAATATTTTCAACTCTACTAAGTTTTTTTCAAACTCAATAGCTAGATAAGTAGTTACTACAGTGATCACAGTAACATTAACTACTTATAGTACCACCCGTAATTTTGAGGTGGCATTATTTTCTTATGTCTGTGTTGACAAATATTTTCCTTTTAGTTTTTGTTAAGCTGTTGAGAGTGAAATAGTATCTGCAATATATACTTTTCATTGAAACATTAACAGTAAAAGAAATAGACTCTCTAAATTATACCTCGACACCACCACATCCTAACCTCACTGTCTAATTACTTTTATCATTAATATCTCTAAATGCAAACTTCTTTTTTGTTAACTTTTTCATATGAAATGGAACTTAAGACTTTCCTGAGGAAAGGCAGAATTCCACACATGAAACACATTCTTTTGCCTCACGTTCTTTCATGACATTTGTTCTTTATGTTCTTATATTGTAAATTCTCACTGCACATATTCAGTCTCATTTTCTATGATTTTCCTCTTTGTTCTTAAAGCTACTATTATTTTATGCTACTTACAATTTTTTAAAATGTGAATTCTTTCGAATATTTACAAAGGCATTATCTTTAGGTGGTTATAGGTAAAATGCCATGATTTGGATGTGGATGAACTCTCTACTCCCCCAGGTTTCAAGTAACACATGCTTTCTCCTCAGGGTGGTGGGCTTGGAAAATTTTGTTTGAGTTGTAACAGGTAAAGCTTAGAGGATAGTCCTAAGTATATTGTGGATATGGCCTCAATGTCCAGTTGGAGAGATGGTTCAGAGTTGAATGTGTGTACTGCATTTGCACAGGACCTTGGATCATTTCCAAGTGTGTAAACAATTCACAACAAGCTGTAACGCCAGCTTGAAGGTAAACTAATGCCTTTTCTCACCTCTGCAGGTGCCTTCACTCACTTATATAACACCCCACAGTTTTTAACTAATCTTTTTAAAAAGAAGATATACAGATGTAAAATATGTATAGGAAAGTATTCATGATATCCATTAAAGTGAAAATTAGAAAGGAACACAAAGAACTGCCAGACTATGGAATATATATTAGAATATAATATAGAATATAAAAACACTGCTCCACTAGAACATAATAGACAGTGATGTCACCAACATCTGCTGACAAAGAGCAGCGGAAATGCTCATATGCAGTGGGGGAAATAAAAAAGTACTCAGGAACATATAGAGCCAGGTAAAATTTCCTAAAATTACAAAAAAGAGGCTTATCATAAAATACCAGAACCAAATAATTTAGAATTCATCAAATTAATAAAAATTCCAGCCGGGTGGTGGCGGCGGCAGCGGCGGCGGCGGCGGAGCACGCCTTTAATCCCAGCATTGGGAGGCAGAGGCAGGCCGATCTCTGTGAGTTTGAGGCCAGCCTGGACTACCAAGTGAGTTCCAGGAAAGGCGCAAAGCTACACAGAGAAACCCTGTCTCGAAAAAACAAAAAAAAAAAACAAAAAAAAAAAATCCACCCAGAATACAACTTTAAAGCGTTTGAGCTGAAGGTCATGACAGAGCACTTACCAAGCATATGGAAGACCCAGAATCAATCACTAGAACCTCAGAATTAATATAAACAAAAGCTTACAATACTGATTCTCTTTGCCATATCTAGAAGTGTACAAAATGTTCTTTGTAGGTGAGTGAATAAGGAAAGAGTGGAATATCTATATAGTGTGAATCATTAATGATCATTAATAATAAATGGCCCACTATGAGAAGACACAGAAGTCTAAATGAAAACAGAATGAAGTTAGTCTAATAGAGCCACATGCTGGATCAAAGCAATAAAACAAAGTATTGGGAGACATAACTCAACAATGACATGAGGTAGTGATTACCAGGAGCAATGGCAGGAAATGAGAGAACACAAGCTCTTCAGAGCATCAACACTATTCTGTAGGAGATTATAAAGTGAATGTTGTTCTGCTTTTGTCAAAATCCACTGAACTGTGTTCCAGACAAGCAGACTCCATGGCTGTTTGCCAAGGAATGCTACCTGCCCACTGCCCCCTCCATCACTGTGAGACTCCAGTGATCCCAACCAGTTCCCCACCAGAGACTGTCCCTAACCACTGTCCAGCCACCACAAGTGGAAGGAAGTCCAGAACCCTCGGTCCTTGTGGGACTTACCCTAGGCATGCCAGTCCCAGGACAGGGCTTTTCATTTGTGCTATCAAGCCTTGAGAACCAGGACAAGCCCTCATTCCATGGGGAGTTTGTTCCAAACTTCTTGACCAAGATGCTGCAGTCACCATATTGTAGCTGACAAACAGAATATCTGGGGCAGAGGTTATAGCACTAACTACCAACAGACAGACGACATCCACATCTTCACCCTGCTATGAATTAGCTCCTATCTTAAAGCTATAGACATCTCTACTGAAGGAAGAAAGGTAAATAGAACAAAAAGGGAAAGTTAAAAACCTCATCCAACAAACTAACTGCTTGTGTGAAAATCTCAAATACAGAAATAAGAACATTTTGAAAAAAAATAAAACAACAAAATACAGGCCTTGAACTCAAAGAGATTCATCTGCCTTGACTCCTGATTTACGGAATTAAAGGCATGTGCCACCAGAGTTAGCAGAACACAGATTTTAAAGAATGTTGTTATCATCTTCTGGATTTCCTCAGTGTCTGTTATAACATCTCTCTTGTCATTTCTAATTTTAATAATCTGTAAATTCTTTTTCCGTCTTGTGTTTAATTTGTGTGTTTGTCAATCACACAGGTTTTCTCATAGAACCAACTCTCTTTCAATGATTATTAGTATTGCTTTTTCTGTTGTTGTTGTTTGGTTCTATTTTATTTCAGACATGGTTTTGATTATTTCTATCCATATACTCTCTAGGCATATTACCCATTCTTGTTTTTCTGGAGCTTTCAGGTTTATAGTTGTTAAGTATGAGATTGCTTAAGTTTTTTTTTTATGTAGGCATTTAGTGCTATGAAGTCATCTTAAAAAAAAATTTCTTAATGATTCTTTGTGGATTTTACACTTTGTATCCTGATCCCACTCACCTCCCTGTCCCCTTGCCTCTGTCTTTGCGACCTTACTCCCACAGCACCCTCCCCCCAATTTAAAGCATTACCAAGAAACAAGCAAAAACCAAAAAATTCAAAGCAACCAACCAACCAAAAAATAAACCTCAGTGTGGAAGCTGTAGTGTGACCCAGTGAGTCATACAGTGTACCTTTAGACCATACATCTTTCCTTGCAAGTGTTCATTGCAGTGGATCATTGATCTGGCTCCAGGTCTCTAACTCCTGCTACCCTGTTGATACTGGGCCCTCCCTGGGGCTCCTTCTGGATATCTTATTGTTGTCTTGTGTTACAGAGATCCTGCAGCTTTGGATCATCAGGTCTGGCCCCTTCACATGATCCAGGAGTTCATAGATGGGGTGGATGTTGGAGTGAGTTAACTAACCCAGTCCTAGGTCTGGGTGATAGCTGGGTTGGTCAGCCCATCAGCTTTCCCTCATTGACATAACCAGAGTGAGCTCTCCATCACTGCTACAGCTAGCTCACCCAAAGCATCAGGCAACAAAAAGAAGGGCCATTTCTCCTGCCCTCATACCCTCAGGCTGGCTCACCCACACTCACATCACCAGGACCAGCTCTACTGTTTCTTCCAGGCATGATGTATGGCCCACTCTCCTGATTAGAACTGCCTACATTTTGTCCCATAGATTTGGGTGTGCTGTATTTTCATTCATTTATTAAAATTAAAACGGTTTTAATTTTCTTTTGATTTCTGTCTTGACCCAATTTTCAGTAAGTAGTAAGTATTCAGTTTCCATAAGTTTCCTGGTTCTTTTGTTGTTGATATCTAGCTTTAATTCGTGGTTTACGATTAGGATTAGTGTATTATTTTAGTTTTCTTTTATGTGTTGACAATTTCTTTGTGTTATATATAATATGTGGTCAAATTACCTGAAATTTTCATGGGCTGTTGAGAAGAGAGGGTATTTATCTTAGTTACTCTTAAATTGTTATGACAAAACACCATGACAGACAAGTTATAGAAGAAAGAGGTAAATTGGGTATCTTAGTCACTGTTCTATTGCTTTGAAGATGCTATGACCAAGAAAACTCTGCTGAAGAAAGCATTCAATTTGGAGCTTGCTTACAGTTTCAGAGGTTTAGTCCATAATCATCATGGTGTGGAGCATAGTCACATATGTAGTATGAGAAAAGAAGCTGAGAGCTTGCATTGCGATTTGTTGGCCGAGAGAGAGAGTCTGGGCTTGACAAGGGATTTTGAAACTTCAAAGCCCAACACCAGTGACAAATTTCCTCCAACTAAGCCTCATCTATCTATTTTTTCCTTTTCAACTTTATTTACATAAGGCATTCTATAATATATTTTTAAAAAATCTTTTAAAGTCTGAGACAGCTATAATATTTTGCATTTTTTCCATTCTCACAATTGTTTTTTAAATTTAACATAATTTCTTTATTGAATCTATGGGACCTTCACAAAATGTACCCTAATTTTGCCCACCTCCCAATACCTCCATATCCTACACTTATCCTTGTAGTGCCCCAAAAAGCATATTTTAAAGTATCAAACCAATCCAAAACAAAACAAGCAAACAAACAATAAGAAAAAGTAATAAAGAAAACAAAACCCCAAGAAAACCAACCAACCAACCAACCAACCAACCAACCAACCCACCCACCCACCCACCCACCAACTAATCAACCAAACAAACAAATCTCTTTGCTCCTCCATCTTTCCCACCTCTCCAACACTTCTTCATTTGTCCTGGTGGCACTGGGAGCTGCAGTGTGTCACATAGTATACCTTTTGTCCAATCAGCTCTACTTGCAAATGTTCACTGCAATGAGTCATTGGTCGGGTTCAAGTCCTCTGGTTTCTGGTATAGCTTCATCACTGGATCCTCACCAAAACTCTCTCAGACATCCCTCATCCATCCCGAGTTATGGAGATCTTGTAGGTATCATTTCACCAGACCAGTCCCTTCACCAGCTCCAGCAGGTCCTAGATAGGATAGATGTTAGGGTGGGCCAACCCTACCTTGGCTCATAGTCAAGCTGATGTATAGGGCCATGGATCCAGACATGGCCCTTGACAGCAACCAGGGCTGGGACAACACCATGGTCCTGGGTGGTAGCACAGGCCACTAAGATCTGTATTTTCCCCTCTGCAGCATGGCCTTAAGACTCCAACAAGGCCACAAGTGGTGGCCCAGGCCCTGGGTCTCGCAGTGGCCCCTGGTGGGCCACAAACCTCAACATAGACTCCAGCTACAGTAGTATTATGAACCTAGACATGGTCCTCTTCAGTAGCCTGGGTCTTGAGGTCACCTAGGTCCAATTTGGCAAAACAGGCTTTCAAGATTGGCATGGACCCAGTGGCAGTGTGGCTTTTAGATACCAAGACAGCTCCAGGTGGTGGCCCAAACCCTGGGAATCTGAATGGCCCTCATGTTGATAGGCACCATGGAAATCAACCCAGACCCTGGCTACAGTAGGGCCATGGACCCAGATATGGCCACCATGTGCAGCCCTGGCCTAGATAACACTATGGCACTAGATAACAGTATGTACCATTTAGGTCTGTATGGCGCCAGGTGTACCATGGCCCCAGGGCACCAACATGGTCCCTGGTGGCTGGCTGGTCAGACCCTCCAACAACCACATACATACCTGTTGCAACGGGAGTCACAGACATCGACTCAGATCCTGGCTGCTGATGGGCTACAGACCCAGACATGGCCCTCTATAGCAGCTTGGGCCTAGATGACACCATTGCCAGGGAAATCAGCATGGCTCCATTATCAAAATGGCTCTTGGATATCTACATGGCCACTGGTGACAGGCCAGACACTGGGCACTGTTCTGGTCTTTTGTGGCCACTAAAGTCATGGATGGCCACAAAGATTCTGGCTGTGGGAGGACCATAGACCAAGACATGGCCCATGGCAGCAGCCTGAGCCTGGACATCATCATGGCCCTGGGAGGCAAGAAGGCCTCCCACATCAGCTTACTACTCACTGCCTTCTCTCAATTCTTCTGTTCTACCTCTTTTCATTGCTCATGAACCATTACTCTTTGCTTTCTCTCCCATTTCTCCACCACATACTTTCTCATCCCGATGGATCCCACCTTCTGGATACTGCTGTCTCCCCACCAGTTCAGGTCTTGAGGACCTATGCTTGGCTATGGGTGGCTTACATCCACCTGAGCCGAGTCCTCACCATTGTTATTATCATTTTTTAAGCTTATTCTCTAATACAACACATCCTGACTGCAGTTTCCACTCACTCCACTCTTCCCAGTCCTCTCCCTCCCCCAGATCCACTCCACTTCTGTTTCCCCTTAGAAAAGAGCAAGCCTCCAAGGAATATCAACCAAACATGGCATAACAAGATATGGCAAGACTAGGCACAAACTCTCATATTAGGGCTGGTAAAGACAACCCACTAGGAGGAAGAGGGTTCCGATGGCAGACAGAGGAGTTAGAGACACCACCACTCCAAATTTTAGGATTCCCATAAAAACACTAAGCTCACAGCAGTAACATAATTGCAGAAGACCTAGCTAAGACCTATGCAGGCTTTGCAATTGCTTATTCAGTCTCTGTGAGCTCTCATGAGTCCTGCTTAGTTGATTCTGTGGGGCATGTTCTCCTGGTCCTCAACCACTCTGGCTCCAACAGTTCTTCCTGTCCCCTCTTCCATGGGTTTTCCCAAGGTCCGAGGGAAGGGACCTGATAGAGATCTCCACTTTGTGCTCTCTCTTTACCTAATGTTGGGCTGTGGGTCTCTGCATCTACTTCCATCAGCTGTTGGTGAAAGAATGCAGATTGGAATAGGCACCAATCTATAAGTATAGCTGAATACCATTAGGAATCATTTTATTGATTTTTATCTATCCTGGGTTTTAGCCTCTGGTTCTTGGTCATTTTGACAGTGTCAGTCATGGGCTCCCTGTCCTGGTGTAGGACTCAAACTAGACCAGTCATTGATTGCCCATCCGAACAAGTTCTGTGCCTCCATTGCCCTCACACATCTTACAGGGAGGATAGATTGTAGGTTGAAGGTTTTGAGGTTGCTTGGTGTCCCTTTCCCATCAATGGAAGTGGCCTGGTTACAGGAGATGGCCAATTCAGACTCTGTAAGCTTCATTACTAGGAGCCCTCTCTAGGGTCACCCCTGTAGAATCTGGCAGTTTCTATTGCACGGTTTCCACATTGACCCCCAAATGCCCTCCAATTCCCAACACCTCCTCCCATACTGTCTCCCTTCATCCCTCCCCCCTCCAACAGGTTCCCTCCTCTTCTCATTCCCAATAGCCTCCCATCTACCCACAAAAAATCTATTCTATTTCCCCTTCTCAGGGAGTTCTATATGTCCCCCTAGGTCTTTTCTTGTTACTTAGACTTTCTGGGTCTGTGGGTTGTATCTTGATTATCATTTACTTAACAGTTAATATCCAATTTTAAGTGAGTACATACCTTGTTTATCTTTCTTGTCAGGGTTATCTATTGAGGATGATTTTGTCTAGTTCCAACAATTTGCACACAAATTTCATAATGTCATATTTTTAGCAGCTAAGTAATATTCCATTGTGTAAAGGTACCACATTCTTTTATCCATTCTTCAGTTGAGGGACATATAGGTTGTTTCCAGTTCCTGGATCGTATAAACAAAGCGTCATTGAACAAAACTGAGCAAGTGTCTTTGTTGTAGGATGGAGAGTCCTTGGGTATGTACACAAGAGTATTATAGCAGGGTCTTGAGGTAGATCAATTTCCAGTTTTCTGAGGAAATATCATATTGATATCCATGGTGATTGTACTAGTTTTCACTCCCAACAGCAGTGGAAGAATGTTCCTCTTGCTCCACCTCCACTCCAGCATGAGCTGTTGCTTGTGTTTTGATCTTAGTCATTCTGACAGGTGTAAGATAAAATCTCAGTGTCCTTTTGTGAGGCAGATAAGGCCTAAAGCACTGGGCCATGCCTTAAGCTAACAAAGAGCTCTGACATGCACAGTAGTATCCTGACCCAGAGGACCCTGAAACTGTACCCTCAAGATGACCTCTGTTGACACATGACCCAGAGCTAACTAGGAAACACCACGGCAGCTGGAAGTAGAGCCTGACAAAAAGTACACACATCAACACCTCAGTCCTTTGTTTAATAAACAAGATTGCTTACAACCTCCCAGAGCCTGTGTCATTTGGTTCTGTGTCTGCTCACTGCCCCAGTGGCAGAGCAAGCAACACTTTTGATTTTCATTTCCCTGATGGCTAAGGATGTTGAACATTTACTTATCTTTTTCTCAGCATTTGAGTTTCCTGTATTGAGAACTCTCTGTTTAGATCTGTACCCCATGTTTAAACTGGATTATTTGGTTTGTTGATGTCTAGTTTCTTAAGTTCTTTATATATTTTGCATATTAGCCCTCTATCAGATTTGGAGTTGGTGAAAATCTTTTCCCATATTGTAGGCTTCTATTTTGTCCTATTGACAGTGTTCTTTGCCCTGCAGAAGCTTTCTGTCTTATGAGGTCCCATTTATTAATTGTTGATCTTAGTGTCTGTGCTATGAGTGTAATGTTCAGGAATTCTCTCCAATGCCAATGTGTTCAAAGCTATTTCCCACTTACTCTTCAATCAGAGTCAATGTATCTGGTTTTATGTTGATGTTTTTGATCCATTTGGACTTAGTTTTGTATAGGGTGATAAATAATGGATCTATTTGTAATTTTCTATATACTGACATCCAGTTATGACAGCACCATTTGTTGAAGATGCTTTCTTTTTTCCATTACATGCTTTGGACTTTTTTTTTTTTTTATAAAAATTAAGCTGTCCATAGGTATGTGGTTTTATGTCTGTGTCTTTGGTTCAGTTTCATTGATGGATGTGTCTGGTTTTAATGTTTATACCATAAGGTTTTTATTAGTAGAGCTCTGTAGTACAACTTGAAATAAGAGATAGTGACATCCATATAAATTCTTTTATTGTTTAGGATTGTTTTAGCTATCCTGGAATTTTCCCCATATGATAGAGAATATTGACATGTTGAGATCTGTATGGAAATGGGTTGGAATTTTGATGGGAATTGCTTTGATGGTTTTAGCACAGAATTTTACCAGTCTTTAAAAGAAGATCTAATGCTAATACTTCTCAAATTATTCCACACATTAGAAACAGAGGGAGCATTGCCATATTCATTTTATGACACCACAGTCACCCTAAAACCTAAACCACATAAAGATTCCACAAAGAAAGAAAATTATATACTAATTTCCCTCATGAACATAGATGAGAGAGTACTCAATAAAACACTTGTAAACTGAATCCTAGAACACATCAAAAATTTCATCCACCTGACCAAATAAGAGCAATTCACAAGCCTATAGCCAACATCACATTAAATGGACATAACCTCAAAGTAATTCCACTAAAATCAAGAAGAAGGGAAGGCTGTCCATTCTTTTTATATCTATCCAATATAGTATTTAAAGTTCTAGTTAGAGCAATAAGACAACTGAAGGAGATCAAGTGGATGTTTTTGGAAAGAAGTCAAAATATTGCTATTCACAGATGATATGATATTGTACATATGTGTGGAGATTTGAAAGAAAATAGCCCTCATAGGGAATGACACCATTAGGAGGTATGGTTTTTTGGAGTAGGTATGGCCTTGTTGGAGGAAGTGTGTCACTGTGAGGTCTCTTTTGCTCAAGCTATGCTCAATGCGGTTGGCAGTTTACTTCCTGTTGCTTGTGAATCAAGATGTAGAACTCTTAACAACTTCTCCAGCACCATGACTGCCTATATGCTGACATGTCATGCCATGATAACAATGGACTAAACCTGTGAAACTTGTAAGCCAGCCCCATTTAAATGTTTTCCTCTATAGCAGTTGCCATAGTCATGATGTCTCCTCATAGCAATAGACACTCAAACTAGAGAGGAATTGGTCCCTGGGCCTGGGTTAATGCTGTGATAGGCCTGACCATGCATGCTTTTGTTTGAAGGAATATGGATCTTTGAAATTTTGGAGCAAGGCTCTATCATCATATGCAGACAACTATTCTCACTTTGAAAAACAGCCTTTGGGCTGTGTCTTGGTTTGATATTTATTGCTATGAAAAACACCATGACCATGGAACTTTTATAAAAAAAAACCAATTAATTGGGGTGGTTTGCTTACAGTTTCAGATGTTCAGTCCATTATCATCATGGAGGTGAGCACGACAGCATTCAGGAAGACATAGCACTGGAACTGAGGGTCCTACTTCTTGCAGGCAACAGGAAGTTAACTGACACATTCAGTGGTACACTGAGCATAAGAATCCTCCAAGCTCTCCCACAGTGACTCATTTCCATCAGCAAGGCCATACCTACTCCAACAAAGCCACACCTCCTAATAATGCCCCTCTCTATGATATTATGGGGGCCAGTTACATTCAAATTACCACATTCTGCTTCCTGATCTCCATATGCTTGTAACAATATCATAATACAAAATTCATTTAGTCCAACTTCAAAAGTCCCCATAGTCTATCACAGTCCCAACAATGTTTAAAAGTTCAAAGTCTCTTCTGAGATTCATGCAACCTCTTAAGTGTAGTCCCTTATAAAATGAAAATAAAAAATAGATCACATGGTTCCAACATAAAATGTCACATGATATACATTGTCATTACAAAACACAAGGAAAGGAGTGTGGTGAAGAAATATTGGACCAAAACAAGACTGAAAATCAGCTGGGGAAACTCCAAACTGCACCTCCATGTCTGATGTCAAATGCAGTTCAGATTTCCAACTCTGTTCAGCTTTGTTGACTGCAACACACTTCTTTCTCTTGGGCTGATTCTACACCCTGTTAGCAGCTATCCTCAGCAAATATCCCAAGACTCTGGTATCTGTAACAATTTGGGTTTTCCAAGGTAATTTAGGCTTCAAATTCACACTTTCACCAAATGGCCTACCTATTAGGCCTCCAGGGTTCCCCTGACATATGCCTGGCCTCATTGGCCTTTTTTGGCATGCAGGCATACTCCATAACTTGTTTCTTCTATTTTAACTCTACAGACAGAACCACATGTTCAAAGCTGCCAAGTTCTGCTGCTTACTGGGGCTGGAAAATGGTCCCTTAATTTAATTACATCTTCATCAGCTTTCTGTCATTACTGCTTAAGCTTGGCTGCCCTGAAACTTGCTCTGTAAATAAGTCTGGCTTCAATTCAGATGTCTGACAGCCTCTTCTTCCCAGTGCTGTCATTAAAGGCATGCACCACCACACCTGGTTCCAAGCTTTTCTTTAATTAACACATTGGAAACTTAGCTTGTTGGAATCTTGCCTTAAGCTCACCACTCCCTTTATTCCATTTCTTATTCTATGTTATTGAACATACAATACAGCTCCATTCCACTTTCTGGTGCTCTTTTTCTCCTTAAAATTTACTTTTTGTAATTTATCCTGCTCAGTTTGCTCCTTTTCATTATAAATCTTCATTAGAGTTATGACTAATGTCCACACTACAGAGTCTATAAGGGTGTTTTGAGATTTCTTCTGCCAATGAAATTAATCTAAACTGCTTCCCTTTAGCCTCAGGCAGACTCTTTGACAATGGCAAAAGGCAACATTCTAAAATTCTTTTCTGAAACATTTGGAGTGAACCCCAGACAGTTCAAATAACTCTTAGCACCTCTGTCTTTGATGCTTCTACTAGCATGGTGCTTAAAACATACTACTGCTTTCATAACTCAAGATACCAAAATCCAAAGTTCTCCAAACAAATACATGATCAGGCACATCACAGCAATATCCCTTCCCTGGTACCACCTTCTGTATTAGTTAAGGTTCAGTCCATTATCATCATGATGGGGAACATGGCACTATGCAGCCAGGCAGTGCTGGAGTAGCTGAAAACCCTACATTTTGCAGGCAACAGGAAGTTAAGTGACACATCAGACAGTATTTTGAGCATAGGTGCTGTGGGATGTCCTGTATGCTGCAAAAATATGTTGCCATGATTGACTGATAAATAAAATGCTGGTTGACCAGCAGCCAAGCAGGAAGTATAGGCAGGACTAGCATAGAGGAGAATTGGGGAAACAGGAAGGTGGAGTGGAAGGAGATGCCAGCCCTCCATCCAGGGAACAGCAAGTAAAGGCAGCAAGTAAAGCCATGGAACACGTGGCAACATACAGATTAGCAGAAATGGGCTGAGTATAAGTATAAGAGCTAGACAATGGTAGGCCTGAGCTAATGGCCGAGCAGATTAATTGATATAAGCTTGTGGGTGATTATTTTATAAGCAGTTGTGGGGTCTGTGGGGCTGGACAGGACTAGAGAAAACTCCAGCTACACATAGGAAATCTCAAAGTTCATCCCCACAGTGACACACTTCCTACAACAATGCCAAACCCTCACCAACCATGCCACACCCAATAGAGCCACTCCCTATGAGATTATGGGAGCAAATTACATTCAAACTACCACAGGTTGGTATTGGGTCTCTGTGGAAACTGCATGTTTGACAGTGGACCACCAAGATACCATAAGACCTGAACTGCTGATCCATGAGCTTGGTGCTACTGAGTCATAAAGTAGGATATGCTTAACCACATTCTATTATCAAATGGAAGTGGAATATATGAGATTGGGCCTGAGCAAGTCATAAAAGCACAAGCTACATGAAGAAGTTGCCCAAATATCTATAGTTTATTCTCATATTACAATAATGTCTGCTGCCAAACATCCCACTATGGCCTCATTGAGTTTCATATGATGAGTTGACTGAGGAAGAGAAGACTAGGACCTGACTCAAGAGGTTTCAGAGGAGAAGAATATTAATATGTGACTGAGAGATTGTTCCTGTGATATTTTGGTGAAGAATGTCACTGCTTTTTGCCCTTGTCTGAAGACTCTGCCTGAGGTAAAAGTGAAGGGATTTGGATTAATTCTGTTGGCAGAGGAAATCTCCAAACATCCTAGTATTGACTCTGTCATATGTCTGTAGTATGTGGTTGGTAGTATTAACTCTAACAAAGATTTATAGTGAAAAGGAACAAGCTGAGAAAGGAAAATACAAAACATGCAATTTGAGGACAGAAGGAGCACCAGGAAGTATAATAGAGCTGAGTCCTGTGTTCAAGGAGATAAACAGATTTAGAAATGGAATAAAGGCAATGGTGACATCAGGGCAAGATCCCACCCAGCTAGGCTTCCAACTTCTGAAAATGGATTAAAGAAAAGATCAAAGCTGGGTGTAGTGGCACATGCCTTTAATGCCAGCCCTGTGGTAGCAAAGGCAGGTATATCTCTTATATTTTTTTTGGTTATGAGCCTAGCCTTTAATGGCTGAGCCATCTCTCCAGCCTGGAGGTGTATCTCTTTATTTGAGGTCATTCTTGTCTATAGAACAAGTTACAGGACAGCAAAACTCAGCCAGTGAAGAAAATCATTAAAAAGAAAAGGCTGGTAAATATGTAATTGAGAGCTCTCTGAGCTCAAAGCCAGCCAGATCTACAAAGCCAGTTCCTGGACAGCCAATAGAGGAAGTGAAGGAAACCATGGAAAACAGAAGCTGGTAAAGATGTAAATGAACAAGGGGGGTACATATTCCAGCCTCAACCATCAGCAGAACTAGGCTGCTTTGGCAACACAATTCTGTCTTTAGAGAGTGAAGACTAGAAGAAAGGGTTTATAGAATCTCCCTCTGATACTAAGGAAAGCTGCTGAAGCCATGTATGTATTAGTGACTTCCCTGAGCTGAGGCTAGAAAGTATTATAGAAAGTTGTGTAGGTAAAGTAGGATTGCTTTCAAGATGACAAGATTCTGGAGATGCCAGAAATGTGAGATATTTGCTGAGGAGAGCTGCTAACTGTGAGTGGAACCAGCCCAAGAGAGAGAAATGTATTGCAGTCAATAAAGTTGAAAATAGGTGGAGTACTGAAGAGTGTTTTGAACTTAGATATATGGAGATGCAGTTTGGAGTTGGCCCAGTTGGTTTCTGGTTCTGTTTTTGTCCAGTATTTCCTCACTATGCTCTTTTCCATAATTTTTGGAAAGGTAATGTATATCCTGTGTCATTATATATTGGAAGTATGTGATCTCCTTTTGAATTTTGATTTTACAGGGGATTACAGTTAAGAAGTTTATGAATCCCAGAAGAGACTTCTGAACATTAGACTTTTAAATAAGTTTGACACTGTTATAAACTATGGGGACTTTTGAAGTGGGACTGAATGAATTTTCACATTATCATATTTCTACAAGCCTGTGGGGGCCAGGGAATCGAAAGTTCTAGCTTAAAAGAAAATGGCTTCCATAAGGAGTGCCGCTTTTAGGAGGTATGTCTCTGTTGGAGTAGTTATGGCCTCATGGGAGGAAGTGTGTCACTGTGGGGATGGACCTGGAGACCTCCTTTGTTCACACTATGCTTAGTGTGGTAAAAAGTTTACATCCTGTTGCCTGTGGATCAAGATGTAGAGTTCTCAGCTCCTTCTCCAGCACCATGTCTGTCTGTATGCTGCCCTGTTGTGCCATGATGATGATGGACTAAATCTCTGAAACTGTAAGTCAACCTCAATTATATGTTTTCCTTTCTAAGAGTTGCTGTAGTAATAGTGTCTCTTCACAGCAATAGAAACCCTAAGTAAGAAAGTAATTGGTCCCAGGTGCTAGGATTACACTTTTGTTTGAAGGAATATGGATCTATTGGATTGTGGAGCAAGGCTCTACCATCATATGCAGACAACTATTTTCCCTTAGAAAGACATTCTTTGGCCTGTGTCTTAGTTTGGTTTTTATTGCTCTGAAAAGACACCATGATCATGGCAACTCTTATCAAGAAAACATTTACTTGGGGTGGCTTGCTTACAGTTTCAGATGTTCAGCCCATTGTAATCATGGAGGTGAGCATGACAACATGTAGGAAGACATAGTACTAGAACAGAAAGTGATATATCTTGCAAGCACAACAGGAAGTCAATTGACATTCCTGTGGTATCCTGAGCATAAGAAAAGCCTTTCCCACAGTGACACATTCCCTTCAATAAGGCCATACTCATTCCAACAAAGCTACATATCCTAGTAGTGGTAATGGGACCCAACTACATTCAAACTACCCCATTCCACTTCCAGGCCCCCATAAGCTTGTAACAATATCATAATGCAAAATTCATTTAGTCCAACTTCAAAAGTCCCCATAGTCTATCACAGTCTCAACACCGTTTAAAAGTTTGAAGTTCAAAGTCTCTTCTGAGATTAATGCGACCTCTTAAGTGTAATCCCCTGTAAAAGCAAAATCAAAAAACAGATCACATACTTCCAGCACATAATGGTTCATGATTACCATTCCTAAATGCAGGGAAGAGAGCACAGTGAGGAAATACTGGACCAAAGCAAGACTGAAAGCCAAGTGGGCAAACACAAAACTCTTTATCTCCATATCTGATGTCAAAAATGCAGTTCAGATTTCCAACTATGTTCAACTTTGTTGACTGCAGCACACTACTTTCTCTTGGGCTGGTTCCACTCTTTGTTAGCAGTTCTCTGTGGCAGGTATTCCACAACTCTGGCATTGCTAACATTTTGGGTTCTCCAAGGCAATTTAGGCTTCAATTTTACAGCTTCAAAAAATGGCCTCTCTACTAGATCTCCATTCACAGACACCCCTGACATATGCATGGCCCCAATGTTTCTCCTTAGGCATGGAAGCAAATTCAATAACCTGTTTCTTCAGTCCTTCACTCTGATGCCAGAACCACATGACCCAAGCTGCCAAGTTCTCTTGCTTGCTGGTCATGGAACATGGCCCCCTCATTCAATTACATCTTCAACTGCTTTCTTTCATTCACTGCCTAAGTTTGGCTGCTCTGAAGCCTCCTCTATTGACAAGACTGGCCTCAAACACAGAGATTTTCCAGCCTCTGTTTTCCCAAGAATGGGATTAAAGGTGTGCCCCATCACTCACATCTGACTGTAAGCTTTTCCTTAGTTTTTTCCCACAAGTTGGAAATTTAGCTGGAAGGGATCTTGTCTTAAGGTCACTACTCTCTTTGTTGCATTTCTAATCTGTTTATAACCTTGAACACAGTACTTATTTCCACTCCACTTTTAGTGTTCCTTTACTCCTTACCTTTTACATTTTGTAATATATTCTGCTTAGCTTGCCTATTTTCATTATAAATCTTCACTAGAATTATCACTAGTAACTACTCTACAGAGTCTACACTATGTTGTTTTGAGATTTCCTGTGATAATGAAATTAATTAAACCTCTTCACTTTAGCCTCAGGTAGACTCTTTGGACAATGGAAAAAGGCAGCCACTTTCTTCACCAAAATATCACAAGAATAATCTCTAGGCAATGTATTAAAAATCTCCTCCTCAGATTCCTTTTGAGTGAGGCCCCCAATAGTTCAAATAACTCTTAGCATCACTGTGTTGCATGTTCTTAGTAGTATGGCCCATTGAGCAGTGCTTAATGCATTCCACTGTTTTTCTAACCCAAAGTACCAAAATCTAAATTCTTTCAAACAAAGACATGGTCCAGCCTATCACAGCAGTCTCCCAGGCTTTGGTACCAACTTCTGTCTTAGTTAGGTTTCTATTGCTGTGAAAAGACAGCATGACTATAGCAACTTTTATAAAGAAAGTATTTAATTGGGTTGGCTCAGGAACCCTCCAAATTATAGGATTAGCACATATCTCTCAATAGTAATCTTCAATGTAAATTGTTTTAACACTGCTTGACTAGGTGACAAAGCACCCTCCAGCTTTTATTATCTGAAATCAACACATTTCTACAGACAAAAATGTACATAGAATGAAAACAAGGGTGAAAATAATATTCTGAATGAATGGTATATGAAAGGATGAGAGTATCTCTACTCCTATGTGGCTCAATAAACTTCAGAAAACAGAAGTAAAAATGATGCATCCTACTAAATGGATCATTCATGAAGAAGTAGTTAGGATATTTGAGAAGCCCCACATAAAAGCACCATGCATGGTTGCAATCAGCAAGAACATTTTTTTAAATCTCAACAGTAAAGGTACCAGCATACTGGGGCTGCACATCCTACAAAATGCAAAATGGTGACCCTGAGAGAAGCTCCCAGGCTTCTTTTATACACACTGAAGGAATTCCTAAGACAGTGAGAACATTCTGTTTAGGATTGGCGTACACAAGTGACAATCATATAAGTCCATTTCTAATTAGTTAGGACTAGCAAGGGCAGGCTAAGTCAATAGCTTTTCCATTCTTGAGCAAGTATGTACAAATCCTAGACTTTATCCATATTTCGTTATCACCTGTGGGGGAGAGGTTTGACCCAGGCCTAGTAAGTGTAGGAACTAAGGCCTAGTTCTTAACTGAGTTATTAGAAACCTGTCATGGTATTTGTATGGCCTTCTCAGAAATAATATCTGCATATACTTGTGTGCGTATGTGTATGTGTATGTGCATGTGTGTCTGTGTGTATTCACATGCCAGTAAATTCAACTACATAATGGTGGCTTAACATACAACCTCTGTTTGCTTCTTTCTTTGTTTTTTTAAAACAAGGTATCACTGTGTAGACCTGGCTAGCTTGACACTCACTATATAGGCAATGCTGGCCTTAAACTCATGGAAATCTACCTGTCTTTGCTTCTGGACTGCTGGGATTATATTCAAGTGCTATTACACCTGATTCCAACATTTATTAATGAATTATTTATAACATAAATTGATAAGGAAGCTTCAGAGATAAACCACTTTAGCTAAAAGAGACTTAAAATACAAGTGCCTAGTACTTCATCCAACAACTCTGGAGCACATATCCTTCTCAACAATACACAAAGTTTTCTCTAAAATATTTCAGCTCATAAAACAGTCTTCATAAAGGCCAACAAATTGAAATGCTTCCTGTCTCATAAAATCAAATGTAATTAGAAATGAACAACAAAAGAAACAAGAGAAAACATGCAAGACATAAAGATTGTATGATCAATGAATTATAAAAATAAGACACCAAATTAGGAAAGAGACTGTGTAAAGAAAGATATCAATAGGAGCAGGGGGATGACAGAGAGTAATAGAGGGTGAATGTGATCACAATGAATTGTTTACACATATGAAACTGAAAATAAAGTAACAACAGCAATGTTTAGGAGTTAAGAACAGATAAAAGTATACACAATGAATAAAGTTTTTTCCAAGAATGCATTGATCCTTCAACATAAAAAGGTTAATAAATATAACATAACACATAAATAAAATAAAGAAAGAAACCCATTTAATAATTTCAAAAGATTTCAAAAAATCACATTGGCAATATTGAATGTCTCCTTAGGATGAAAACT
>CABHPR010152914.1:0-48654 GCA_902168415.1 Peromyscus melanophrys
GGAAGTCTCACCTATACTTCATGCCTAGCTATTGACCATTCAACTTTTTATTACACCAATCACAGCAATACATCTTCACAGTGTACAAATATCCCACAACAGATCTTATTATGGTAACTAACACCCACATAACAGCCCATCACAGTGATGAACAGCTTTAACCCAAAGCTGGAATGGAGTTGGTACAGTCAGAAGACTGCCTAGAGTTCGTTGGCCAGGCAGCCTAGCCAAGTTGATTAGCTCAGGATTGAGCAAGAGATCCTGTCTCAAAAAGATGGGAAGTGATTCTGGAAGACCTCCTACTAATGTCAACTTCTGAACAGATACATACAAGCACACATTTCTTCACATGGATACAGGACACTTATATAGACCACACACATCACATACACATGCTCGCTCAAATAAATAATAAATACACTATTAAAATTTGTTAACCACTTCATCAAAGAAATAGAAAATTAGGGAAAGT
Organism: Peromyscus melanophrys; assembly: GCA_902168415.1. Classification (NCBI taxonomy): domain Eukaryota; kingdom Metazoa; phylum Chordata; class Mammalia; order Rodentia; family Cricetidae; genus Peromyscus; species Peromyscus melanophrys. The sequence continues at coordinate 473 of CABHPR010152914.1, forward strand.
ATTTCTACAAAAAATTAAAAAAAATCATACATGTTATAGCTTATTTCTATTGTCTATCCCTGATGAGTATGTATGTTTCTATCTACTAACACACAAGCCAGATTTACACAAAAGTCTTAGCATTTGGGTTCCTTGCTGTTTGGTGCTATCCATTACCAATAAAATAATTATATATATGTAATCTTCTAGATAATAGGTGAAACATATCGAAACAAAACCAGAAATATCTTGTCACATCATTTTTGATGAGGTAATGCAGACATAAGAGCTGCATGGCATAATATTTTACATTATTCTTTACAATACTACAGATGTTTATTTATTAACTGATATTTTTTCTGATGTGTCTCATTATGTAGTTTATGCTGGAATGGCCTCCAACTCACAATATCCTTATTTCTGCCTCTAGGTTCTAGGATTACACAGGGAACAGAATTACTCTGAAGGAACATATGGATTTATTTTTGTTCTATAGAGAAAAAACCATGAAGATGGATAGATTTGTACAAATAGATGTAGACAGATATGGATGTCTAAGGGGATTTATTTTAAGGTATTTTTTTTCTTGCAATTTGGAGACTTCAGATAAAATGCTCTACAAACTCTAGATGCTATAAAGCTATAGGTATGCACTTTGAAGAGCAGAGAGTGGAAGTCAGTCATGTTGACCCAGTTAAGGCTCAGAGGCCTAGGTTATTAGTGAGGTGAGGGCAGAAAATTCATACAGACATCTTCTGTTGCTTCATACTGTAAAATTAGAAAGATCGCAGGTGATACTCTGATGTGCTTGCTACTGTCTTCTCAGTGTCTTTTAACCATATTGATTACTGACTGGAGAGTTCTTGTGCTTGCATCAGTGGCAGTTTGTTCCATAATTTTCCAAACCATTGCCAACCTCTCTTGTCTCTACTGAAGTCATAATCCTATATATAAAGATTGGTAATCCTAAAGTACCTGAATTTAGAGAGTCATAAATTTTATTTCCATGTGTCATATTGGCCACTTATTCAAGGATCCTTATTTTGAAGCCATGGTGATGAGCAACAATAAATTTGAATTACATGGATTCTCTCTCTCTTTAATTTTGGTAAATGGTTTATTAACTAGCTGAGAATCAGTGTTTTCTCTCCCTGATCAACACTGTCCTCAAAGAGCTTTGTCCCATATATCATTTCTAACATTTCTGGAAGTTTAATTTCTAGAGGTAAACAATTAGAAATAGCTATTGTCTTCATTTCTTTATTTCAGATAATACTTTCCCATCATAACTTTTATTGCAAGAGAAAGAAATGACTCAGAAAAATGCCTCCAAATCATCAAGTATGTAATCTTTCAGTTACCAAAAAAGTTAGAGTCGATGGTGTTTTGCATATATTTCCATAATTCTGGAATAGAATTTTTGTCCCTGTTTATTTATGAACAATTTATAGTATTCATATTCATTAAAAGAGGATTTTGGAAGGAATGGAGTCAGAGAAAGTGAAGGATGGGGAGGGAGAATGTTATGGGATATAACAAAAGAGAAGAAAGTGAGAGAAGGGCAGGTTTAAAAGGGAGGGCAGTCAGGATGAAGGAAAGCAGGGACAATAAAAATACTTTTTGGTTCATAGGTAAATCTATTTTTCCCTTTTTCTTCCATTTATTTATTTATTTGGAGTTATTGTTACTCCAGCTTTATCTGTGACTGTAGACAACATACATACACTCTGAAATTATTTTCTTTTGTATTAATTAGAAGAGACAGCAGAATTTTTTTTACTATGAATTTTTTTGAGATTTATTTATTTATTATGTACACAGAAGAGGGTGCCAGATCTCATTACAGATGGTTGTGAGCCACCATGTGGGTGCTGGGAATTGAACTCAAGACCTCTGGAAGAGCAGTCAGTGCTCTTAACCACTGAGCCATCTCTCCAGCCTGAGGCAGCAGAATTTTAACCAAGTTTTATTATTGCCCTTTCCAGTATAAAATGTTTATTTTCATATTACTTCATTTGCCCTTTTCTTCCTGTTTATGAATGTTTGTCTTCTGAGAATCATGGAGTTATCATTGGCTTCAGATCATTGAACTTAAGAGCTTACTCATGCCATGAGCAAAGAGAATTCTGGTATTTTTCTGCATTGGTTAGTGTTGGTGTCAACAGATTGTCTTCCATTCTCACCCCCTCTCTTGAGGAAAGGATCAACTAGCTTTAAATATAGGAGTGTGTGTGTGTGTGTGTGTGTGTGTGTGTGTGTGTGCACATATTGTGTGTGTTTATATGAGGGGTGCCTATGTGTGTGCAGATGCACATGCGTGCATGTGTACATTTATATATATATGAAATATATGTATATATATATGAAATATATAAGTATATGAAATATATATATATTCATATGGGGAGTGCCTATGTCTGTATGTGTATGTATATGAGTGTGAGCATGTATGCATAAATGCGGAAGTCAGAACCTAGCTTTCAGAGTAGTTATTAAGGTACCATCTACCTTACATTTTGAGCAAGGTCTACCACTGATTTGGCACTCACCAGATTGGCTAATCTGACTCATTAATGAGGTCCAGGGATCTGACTATTCCAGCCTTCTGACCCTGGGATTATAAATATGCACCACCATCAACAGATTATATTTTCTTGGGCTCTGGGAATGAAACTCAGGTCCTGTTGCTTGAAAGTCAAGCATTTAACCAACTGAAACATCACCACAGTTCTCTGTAAATAAACATTTTTAACAACTTTGCTTTTTATTCTCCAAAATGTGAGCAATAGAGAGTATTGAGACCAACCTAAGTATTGGCGTCTCATGGCATCATGATTGTTCAATGGAATCTTTATTCCAATGTTCATGGAATTTTTAACTTCTATGAATCTGCTGTAGAAACCCCTTTATATTTCATTCATTCATGTATAAATGCCAAGAATAGTCCATACTATGTTGTTTATTATAGTTTGATTGTAAAAGAGCTCCCACAAGCTCATGTATTTAGACTCTTGGTCTCCCAGATGATGATGCTGTTGGGGTAAGTTGTAAAAGCTTTAGGATGTAGAGCCTACCTTGTTGATATATGCAAATCAGGGAACATTTTGTGGATTATAACTAAGATCTGCTTCTGGTCATCCTAATTGCTCTGCTTCTGGATATTGGTGAGTTACAACAATCAGTCATCCCAAGCTCCCACCTCAATCTCAATAAATTGTGTCATCATGTCTTTCTGAACATGGTAAACTATATTCCCTTAAACTATGAAGTCCCTATCCCCAAACTTCTTGTCCTCTGAATCCCTTCTGTCTCTTCACAGCCTCAAGAAAAATAACTAATACACTATTTATAAAACAACACATTTTAATACACACAACATGCTGTGAAATGTGAAAATCAGCTGGCCCAAACACTCTGGCTCTATTCTCCCCAAGTTACTTGTGCTGTGGTTCCTGTTGAAATGAGCTCCAGAGGCATGGAATAGCAGCTTTCTTGGCTCCAGACTCCTGCTCTTCATGAGTCAGGTGTTCTGTGTGACTCAAGCAATGGACATGCAAAAGACCCATGTGTGGTGGCTGCCTCCCTCACCCACTATGTGCTGTTTGTAACTCTGGATGGGTAGGATTACTACACCTTCATGAAATGAAAGCTTATTTCAAAAGAAGTCAAATTCTAAAGAAAAGACAAGAAAGATACTTTAAATTTAGAATTCTCTTGCAAATAAAAAAAGATCTTTACTCCTTATTAAGTGAGAAGAACATAACTCTGAATCAGACTGGGCATTTTAGTTTGAATCCTGACAATTTTGTAGAAAACAAATAGAATTATTTTTAGATTTTAACTTTGTTTTACTAGATACACTGGGAACATTTACATTCTTTTATCATACATTTTTTGTACTATAGCTGTGTTTAAGTACGTGTGTGGAAAAGTATTTCTTGTTTTGTTCATTTTATTATTAGAGAATTGCTTTTTGATTTATTAAGGTTCTTGAAATATATCAACTATATATCTTTCCTGTGTGTTTGAAATATATTTTACTTAATGTGTTGCTGGTTTTAAATATTTTATATCTTATGATGTATAGCAATTTTATAGTTTTATTTTATCAAGCCTATGTACATTTTTCTTTATGATTTTTCCCCATGGTGTTATTCTTAGAGAGGCATTTCCCATCCTTTGGTTGAGATTATTTATTTTTCTCAAAGCACTTTTAACATTTTATTGGTAATATTTTAAGTGAGAAATTACACTAGTAGATAATCGAGTTAGGCACACAACTTCTGTTTGCATATTAGAAATTATACTAGTAGTTAATCGAGTTAAGCACACAACTTCTGTTTGCAAACTTTTTTTGCTTGTCTCTTTCGCATTATTTCTGAACAAACAAATCCCATTCCTCATACCTGAAGGAGATATCAGTCTCTATTGCAGAAAAAAATTAAAATGAAAGAGTAGATAGGTATACACATGAATATATACACAAACATAAACATATGTACTTACACCTAGATACACCACACGTGCATGTACACAAACACACACAAAGGGATATCTGCACTTTGTATTTTGTTCTTTTGCCATATTTCTAGTCTCCACACCCATTTGCCTTCATTATTTGTGGATGCTGTTAATACTGCATTATTTTTTCTTAACATTTTCCTTGACAGTGCAAGAAATGCTGCTGTTGCTCTAGGAACTGTGCCTAAACACAGGTCTTGATGTGTGAGCATGCATCCAGGCCTAGGGAAATTGTACAGGGGATTAATATAATTAATTCCATTTTAGAAGGAATCAAGGGTGATGACTGGCAGACTGGTATTTGTGGAGAGAGATGAAACCAGAAACATGTTTAGGTTGAGGTTCCAGCCTAAGAACTGACTGCTGGGATGAGCGGGGGTCAACTGGAATGGTAACCCTCCATGCTGACAGCATATCAGGCTGCATACATCAGCAACATTTCCTCTCTTCCTAATGCTACTAAGCTGTCACTTTCCAGAATTATCATCATTATTAAAATTAACATGGTTTTAATGAAAGTGTCATCCAAACTGACACTTTGAAAATAAAGTTTGGTGATGACTAAATTAGAGGCTTGGAATGACCTCAGGAAAACGCTCCAGGAGATTTGTGACCATCCTAGTCACTTGAGAAACTACAAGTCAGCCATGGCACTCACCCAGTTATTTCCTTATACTGGAGAACTTTGTTTGGATTGATACCAGTCATTGGTTATTGGCTCTCAGAAAGTTCCACCTGAACCATCACTCTGCTTTGTAGAGAAACACACACACACACACACACACACACACACACACCCCAAATAGTCCATAAATCTAGAGACAAGGACTCTCAGTCCATCTGACTATCAACATACACAGTCACCAGCAGAGCCAAATAATGAGATTCATTTGCCTGAAAGCCTGAAAGAGTTCAGGCTAATTGTTCTCTACAGTTCACAGAAAGTGAACACACTGAGTGCTGTTTTTGGCAAAATCTCAGTCGCTTTGTGAATTTCCTCTTACGGGTAATGTTTGCAGAGAACAAACATGACTAGGAAAGCTGCATTACTGGCTCTAATATGCAAGACTGCAAGGCTTCTAATCCTCTTAGTGTGCAAAAATGAATTGTTCTCTTCAGGAGTCATTTTCCCTTTAAACAAGAGGCTACAGTGCATGTCACTGGAAGCAGAAACAATGTCAGGGTTTTATATGCAAACTCAACATATCATTGGGGCTCCTGTTGTTCTTGTCTGATGCCTGAAAACTTGAACTTCACAATACAGAGCTGTTTTTAATGCAAATTACATATTTTGTCAGTTTATTTTCTGTTTATACTTATGTATTTAACTTCATTCATTACTTTTGTGTATTCTTTGAGAATTTGATAGGTGTACAATTTTTTGATCATATTCAACCCAACTCCTCCCCAATCCTCTAAAATCCTTCAAATTTCATTTCATCTCTCTTTCTTCTTTTTTTTTAAAAATATTTGTACTTACTCTTTGAAATTTTCATACATGTATATTACATATTTTGATCTTATTCTCTCCATTTCTTCCTTCTGACTCTCCTGGGACCACTAATTGCCCCCTATATATCATGTTCTTTTCATTATTACTGTTGTTATCAATACTACAAATAGTTCTGATGTGAGACTATTTACTAGAGCATGAGCAAGCTATCATTTGGCTCATCCTGAAAGAAAACTGACTGTCTTTTCTAACAGCCATTATCTGCCAATAACTCCTCAACCAGGGTTGGGGGCTCCTATGTACCTCCTCATCCATGCTGAAATGTTAACTTCCTTGATCTCACATAGTGTCATTTCTTAAGCTTTAGGGAATAGAATAACAAGGCTTGCCAAATCCAGCTCCTCTGCACAAAGAGGTAAGTATCATGGAGTAAAGAACAGGCATCATTACCATGCAACCAAGAGGTATTTGGAAGGAACCTCACAAGGGATCTTGTGCTTAGAGAGGAATGTATCTTTTCCATTGAAGGCACCAGGACTCTTCTCTTAACAGAAGTTAAGCCCACTGAGGTGGATCTAAGGAGATGACTAGTAGTTATTCAGAACAATAGGCAGACATTCATCTCCCCATCACTACCATAGTAAATCACCACTGTGCTTCTGCCTTAAACATCATACACCTTGATGAACTGGTAGTGTTTGGTGAAAAGGTCTCTGGAAACTTAGGGGACAATATTTATTTGACATCTTCATGTTTTTTTGACTGCCCATTAAGGTATCATTTAAATCTTCTTGGTTTACTCAGTTTACCACAGATTTAATTCTACCTTGTACGACATGGGGCTGTGGTTAGTAACATTTATGTTTTTAACATTCAAATCATCAGTATTTAATTGAACTTCAATTTTGTCTGAAAATTATCATGAAAGCACATAACTTCATTATGGTAAATGTTGCCACACAGAAATATTAGTAACTGGAAGAAGAATGCAACAACTGTGCAGTAAACCTTCTCTGCAGTATTGGACCCTTCCAGTCACCAGGCTATTTTCAACTTAATTCAGGTTAGTTGACTGTCAGACTCATATGTGGCTTTCCAGATCTCTGAGGTTCCAGAGCATCCAGATTATGAGTAAGTATTCATTTTAGATTCCTCAAAGAAACAACAAATAAACAGACCCTCTGGGTACTATTTTACAGTGTAGTCCAAATCCTGCTCACTGTACACAGTATACCATACTTTAAACATAGTCAGGGCCATGGGAAAAATGTGACTGTTCCTAGGCGTTAGCCCCTCCCAGAGTCATTTAAGCTGTGTCTGTTGTCTTCAATTAATATAATTGTGAAAATTTATACCTTTTATTATAAATACTGAAGTAATCATTTATATTGAATTCTTAAACCTAGCTTCAGATGAACACATGGTATATGGTCAACTACATTTAAATACAGATTTTTAATTATACACTAGTTGATCAACCCAAATTTAAAACTGTTAAAACTCTAGTATGTGTGAGGCTCTAAAGGCTAAGATCCTTTGAGTGCTGACATGATGCCACAAGCAGAAAATTCCATACATGGCCATGTGAAAGGTCTTGGCCAAGACAGAAGTTTAGCAAACATACTTTTAAACATTACCATAAATCTATGTATAAACATGGATGGATATGAAATACAAATGATTTTCATGTGTCAGGATAGGACCTATTCCCAAGACTTACTATCATGTTTCTGAAATTTTGAAATTTCTTCTGGCTCCCAGCATTTTGGACAAGGGATATTCTTAAACATCTCCAAGATTTTCTAAAACGTTCTATGATTAAAGGAGCAGAGATAATCACTATAACCCAAGCATACAGGAGTACATTAAGTAGGGTCAGCAGTCCTGGTGGAATACAGCCACTCATGGTATGGCCACATAGGCTATGAGTTGAGGTTAACATCTTTGGTGTCATGCTGAGAGTTAAGTGGGTTTTGTTTTTTTAATTTTTCCTTCAGTGTCTGTGAATCATAGACTCCAGCTCATCTGTTTTTAAATTGCTGTTGAAGAATGGGAAATCACTAGGTATTGTCAAGCAAGTTGAAAGGTAGGTTCTATTTTGTGAAAAAGTTCATGGTTCCGGCAGTTGCCACAGAGAAAAGGGCTTCTGGGGAGGCTATTACTGCACTAGACAAGAAGTGAGGAGGGTCAGAATCACAGTCATATCAATAGAAATGTAAGAAGACAAAATCAGATGGTGGAACATCTATGGCGTGGGATGAAGGCAATAAGAGGGGACAAGAGACCCCTCAGGGAGGTGTAGAATTGTACAGTGAACCAAGTATAGCCTTACTTTCAAGGCTCCCGTTGGAGGCCAGGTCCTCCAACTCCTGACTGTGTCTCATAGTGAGGCCTTTCTCAAGTCTGAGCAACCTGAATACCCTCCCTTAAAGGCTTGTTATGTGTGGTAGGAGAGGTCATATGTGATGTTCATTTAACAAATATGAGTTATGTATCTTTATATTTATAATTATCTGGATACCCATGGCTGTATAATATTCTTTCCTATAGTACTACCTCACACTTCTTCCATTTTCCTCCTCTCAGCTTCATTCCACATGATGCATATAAAGTGGATATTCTATTTGCCTTTTATATCATGAATTATTTTTAAGATAATTTATGTCTGCCAGTATTGCTTATGAATTTAAGTGCCGTAGATGATCATTATCAGAGATGGTGGAGTGGTGGGTCTGTAAAATTGCTGGCATGGGATATTTTATTTTCCTATACATGATGTTATGGGGCATCCAAACTCTAAGCTTCAAGTTGACACCAATTCACCCTTCCTTACTTGGCTGTCTACAGAGAACATGAGGCAACACCAAGAGATGAGTTGTTTGGAGTAATCATTATGAGAATCACTTAGATCTGATTACTTAGTTGTTTGTACTTAAATGTTTAATTCAATGAAATGAAAATTCCAAAGGCAGGCTGCTTCTTATAAGCAACCAGGAGCACCCTACATTAGTGATGGTCATCCCAGCACCTGGTGGGTGAGAAGATGAGCTGGCACTCTGATTGGTAAGAGCATACTTATGTGATTTTTTTGGTATAGCAATCTCACTTTGCCCCATGTACCTAGTGCATTCTATGCCTTCTTTCCTCCAAGCAGCATCTCCATCCTCTCTAGTCTTGTGCTACCTACAAAGGTACAGAACTTATACATACATGGAAACAATATTTTCCCCACTATCAGTTAGTTGAACACATTGGTCAGCGAAAGGGGCTGTTTTTAACTGACCATTTTTAGTACTCATTCATCTCCATACACAACAGCAGCCAGATAAATGAGGTCTTCACAGTGGCAACCTGGGTATTGGGATGAAGGAATGTTCATACTGCAGCTTTTTCTGCAGCCTCTTTCTTCTTTTCCCAAATTCTAAAGGTCACTGGGTCTCAGACCTCTGAAACTTTATTTGATTAATATTTCCAGAGTTCCTGCTGGGCATGGTGGCTCACTCGTTTAATCCAGGCACCCTGGAAGCAGAGGCAGGTAGATCTCTGAGTTTCAGGCCAGCCTGGTCTGCAAAATGAGTTCTATGACAGTCAGGGCTTTTACATAGGGAAAACTTGTCTCAGAAAAGAATTCTGGAGTTTCTAACTCCATGCTTTTCTTAATATACCAAAAAAAAAAAAAAAAAACACAAATCCTTCCACATTTGCATCTCAGACTTTTACTCTCCATAGGCCTCTATATCCAGCAACCTATTCAACTCCTCTAAATATAGGCTGAGTGGGGACTTTCAATACAAACACAGACTCCCTTGTTAGCTTCCTAACAAGCTCAAGCATTGCAAACATGGCACTGCCAAGATTTGCCCTCCTTCCTTTCCTCTCCCTTGCTAAACCATTGGATTACATGCCCCCGAGGTTTCTTCCCTTATTTGGCCACTCTCTTATTCCAACTCATTCCTGAAACAAAACACTAAGATCCAACTATCATAACACTAAGGTCTAACTATCAAATTTCATTATTTGGCTACACCGGCTAACCTGTTCATCCTAGCAAAGACTTCCCTTTTTCTGCTTAAAAAGATCACATCTGTGAAGACATCTGCCTTCTGCCTACTCACATCCAGAAGCAGCCTTCCACCCTTCTTGTCCCTCAAAGTTAATAAATCTCATTTGTGCTGAGAATTTAGTGTCTGGGTGTGTTCTGTGCCAATCTCTCTACCCCTCACCTGCCAAGGCCCCCTTACAGGTATCTCTAACTTCTAACATTACCTCCATTACTAGAAGTCTAGTAGTGCAAATCTTATCTGTGTCCAGACTTGGTCTCCACAGCTTCCCCTGAAATGTCAGTAGCCTTTGGCTTTTCTACCTATTCCTCTGAAGTCAATTTCTCACACCATGATGAATAATATTTTCATAACCTAAGTCAAATTAGCATTTGTCAATGCAAAGCCTCCCAGTGGATACTCCCAGGAGAAGCAAAAGTCTAAACTATTCTAGCTTAAGAGATTCAACCCAGCATGGTCTTTTTTTTTTAAATATGTTTTTATTAAAATAAAATTATAACACTTTACTTTCTCCGTTTCCTCCCCCCAGCCCTTCCAATTCTCATACCTCCAGCCTTTCCTAATTCTTCTACCTCCATCTCCTCCCATGCCTTCACTCTCAAGTTTACAGCCTCTTTATATTTTATTATTGTTGTTTTACACACACACACACACACACACACACACACACACACACACACACACTCACACAAATATGTAATTACAACCTGCTGAGTATATTTTTGTTGTTTGTGTATATATAGCTTTAGGGCTGACCATTCTGCACAGGAAAGCCAATAAAGAGGCTCACCCCTGGGAGAGGCTAATTCTCCTTTTCCCAGAACTCAATTGTTTCCTGTAGGTTTTGTCTTGCTCCTTTACATGTTACCATGTCCATTGGTATGGCCATCATGTATGCAGCTATTTCTAAAAGAGGCTGTTTCACCATAGATTTCTTGGTATTCTAGCTCTTATATTCTTTCCACCCACTCTTACATTATGTCTCCTGAGCTATAGAGGTAGGGACTATAATATAGATATATCCACTGAGGCTAAGCTCCCCACAATCCATTAATATCTGTACTGTATCCAACTGTGGTTTAAGGTTATGATCTTTATTTGCTGTAAAGACAGGCTTCTTTGTTGAGGTATGATATCTATACTTATCTGTGGGTATAAGAGTAAGGCTTAGAAATTAGGACAGAGTTACACTGGTCTAGCAAAGTGTGATAGGAACAAAAACAATATGGTATTGGCCAAAGCAGACATTGAGAAAACATAGGATATAATGGAAGAAATAAAAGACCCAAATCTGAGCACTTGTAACTACAGCCAATTTATATTTGACAAAGAGACAAAAAAAGAGAAAAACATATACTGGAGAAAAGATGACCTTGGGAAAACTGGATTCCCCCATACAGGGGAAAAAAGTAGAGCCCTATCACCCCAAACAAAAGTTAGATACAGGCTGATCCAAGACCTTAATTTGAAAATTAAAACTGCCAGAAGAAATCTCAGGTAGTACCCTACCAGATATATGTGTAGGAAATGTCTTTCATGTATAGGACTCCATTTGCCAAGAAATTAAGGTCAACAATTGACAGCTGCGACTTCATAAAATTAAAATGCTTCTGTGCTGCTAAGAAAACAGTGTAGTGGAGAAGAAAGCCACGGAAATCCACAGAATAGGACAAACTCTTTACCAGCTATGCATCTGACAGAGGATTAATATCCAGAATCCAAAAGAACAGAAAGAAAGAAAGAAAGAAAGAAAGAGAGAGAGAGAGAGAGAGAAAGAAAGAAAGAAAGAAAGAAAGAAAGAAAGAAAGAAAGAAAGAAAGAAAGAAAGAAAGAAAGAAAGAAAGAAAGAAAGAAAATATAGGAAATAAAAGAAAGAGAAGAAAACCGTCAAGTAAACAGATGGCACAATTTAAAAAAAATGGGCCAGGGATCTAAACAGTTATGAATATAAGAAATAAAAACAGCCAAAAGAGATGTGTCCAGACATCCTGGAGCTTTAGTAACAGGAAATTGTGAGCTGCCTGGCATGGATGCTGGAGAGCAATAGAAAGCTGTATTACACTTGCTTAAAATTATGTATTTTTATTATAAATCAGTTAGCTTGATTGATTGTTTATTCTTTTAACACTACCATCTAGATTATGCGCCAACCCCTGGTACAACTTCTGATCCATGGTTTGCTTAATGGATGCATGAACCTTAAGAACACCATTCAACTTCCTTCCATCACCCTGAGCCCGTGTTACAGGGGCCTGAGAAGTACAATTCACCCTGGAAAGGTGTTGAGGTTCATTCCCTCGGCACAGCTGTTTCTCATTTCAGCTGTGTCTTCCTAGGCTTTCATTATTCATAATAACTTTCTCATAGCACATGCTACTTAGGAAGTGGAGAGATACCAGCGGTGAGGCATATTTATCCTGAGCCCAACAGTAATTTCAGTAGCTTTAAAATGTTATGTGCAACTTTTATAGAAAAACTGAGAGCTGTGTAGCTCCATCCTACAGGTTTGGGTGGATGATAGCTGCTCCCATGGCCCCCATATTTTGCTCCACTTTATAAATGTGGTCTTCACTGTTGCTCTTTGTCTTTTACTCACTGTGCCCCACATTTCTGTGCTTATTTCTGTTTTCTTTCTCCAGTGTGAGTTTCCTTTCATCCCTGGAAGCTGCGTGTGTACACCCCACATGCTTTCTGAACAGAGGCAGCTGTCGCCAGCATTGTATCCCTCTCTGTCTGCACTGCATTGTTATTAAAAAATGCTCATTCATTTCCTAATCCTTAAATCAGTAATTTCTCCTCCAAGCTCAAAGCAAATGTAAATATTTGGAAACCATTTGAAAGGATTTTTTTTTCCTTTTTTGGCAGTGCTTTCATTTATGCTTTTAATATTCCCTGTAACATTTTTCCATGATTCTTACAAAAAAGCAGTGAATAAGGGGCACAGGGTAAACTTGCCTGGGAACTTTCAACCTCCATTTTGCTCAAGACATTTTCAGTCTCACTTAGACTGTATGTTTCTTCTTTTTCCCTCTTGTCCTTTTGTATGTGCCAAAGAGTTTGGTGATAGATATGAGTATGTTACTTTATGATGAAAACCAGTGAAATGCAAGCAATTCAACTTCTGTTTTACATTTCACTGTTTTAGAAAAACATGTGAATTTTTTTTTATATTCATACCTAAAATTTGGCAGGACTCCTCTGTGACTGCTAAAATTGAAGTGCTAAAGGGAAGAGGAAAACAGAGGACACATGGCTAGGCATATGGTCTTGAGACTCTGAGCTAAGTGGAGTCCTTCTTTCTAATGTGGGTCATTTAGTTCTCTACTTTATGGAATCTAAATGTGGAGGATCACTGAGTTTACTTTCCTGCTCTGGTTTCCTTTTTTGGTTATAATTTCTACCATTGTAGATTACAAAGAACGAACTACAAGGAAAAATAATGCATATGCTCAGTGTTATGGCAATTACAGTTAACATGATTTGAATAATGCTGATAATTAAGGTATGCGTGTGTCCCTCTTTGGGTCTTCCTTGTTAGCTAACTTCTCTGGAATTGTCTGATTATCCTTCGCTTTACATCTAGTGTTCACTTATGAGTGGGTACATACCATAATTGTACTTCTGAGTCTGGGTTACCTCACTCAGGATCATATTTCATAGTTCCATTTATTTGCCTTCAAATTTCATGATGTTATTATTTTTCTCTGCTGAGTAGTAGTCCATTGTGTATATGTACCACATTTTCTTTATCCATTCTTCAGTTGATGGGCATCTAGGTTGTTTCCAGATTCTGGCTATTATGAATAATGCTGCTATGAACATAGTTAAGCATGTGTCCTTGTGGTATGATTGAGCATTTCTTGGGTTTATGCCCAAGGATTGCCCTGGGAAGGGGAAATAGATGAGATCTCCATGAGTAAACTGGGGGTGAGAGGGGGCAATGGAGGGTAGGGGATAGAGGATGAGAACATAAGGGAATGGTCGAGCTGGAACAGGGATGCAGTGGGAAAGCAATGAAAGAGATACTATGATAAAGGGAGATATTATGGGCATAGAGAGAAACCCAGTGCTAGGAAAGTTGCCAGGAATCCCCAAGGATGACCCCAGCTTGGACTACTAGAAATAGTGGAGAGGGTGCCTGAACTGCACCTGCTTACCCCAGTGATCAGATTGGTGAATACCCGAACTGTCATCACAGAGCTTTTCTTCAGTGACTGATGGATGCAGATGCAGAGATCCACAGCCAAACACCATGCAGAGCTCCAAGAGTCCAGTCAAAGAGAGAGAAGAGGGATTCTATGAGTAAGTGCATAAGGATCATGATGGGAAAACATGCAGAGATAACCAAACCAAACTAGTGGGAACTCATGAAAGTTGGATCAATAGCTGTGGAACCTGCATGGGACTGTACTAGGCCCTCTGCATGGCAAGATAGTTGTGTGATTTGATCTGCTGGGGGGACCCCCTGGTGGTAGGATCAGAATCCATCCCTGGTGCAGGAGCAGGCTTTTTTGGAGCCCACTACCTATGATGGAACAACTCGTGCAGCCTTAAGGCAGTGGGAAGGGCTTGGGCTTGCCTCTACTGGATGTGCCTCCCCATGAGAGGGCTTGCCTTCTTGTGAAGGGGAGTGGGGGTGGTTTTGGAGGAGGAAGGAAGAGGGGGATCTTTGATTGGTGAGTAAAATGAATGAAATTTTTTTTCTTAATAAAAAAGAAAAAAGAAAAATAAAAAGAATTAAGGTATGCACTAACTGATGACTGATTTTAGTTTCTGGTTTACCTCCAAATTACTTATAGGCTGCATGCTAGAACTTAGGACTCTGTGGAAAACCATGTAGAGATAAACCTCTCAGCAATTTATTATTTTGTAGGATCATACATCAAGCAAATGCAAATCTCTCATTAAAAATAGACTAGTGCAGAACGAGTATCACACACACACACACACACACACACACACACACACACACACACACACATACAAAAAAAATTTACTAGATTAGCTTACAAGATGAGGTCCAGGTAGCCTAACAATCCTGTTCCATGTTAGACAGGACAAGGCTCTGTAGTCTCTCAGTCCAGGAGGATGGGTACGTTAACAGTTTCCAACCTACAAATCTGGTAAGTGTTCAGTATATAAGGCTAGATGTCTCAGCTGTCCTAATCTGGAGCTAAAGGCCTAGAGGATTCCTGGAGAGCTGAAGGCCTTCAGTCTACAAATGGAAGTCCAAAGATGCTGTTTCTAATATCAGTATATCTAATATCAATGCTGCAGCAGCAGGCTAAATGAATTTTCCAGCAAAAGCAAAGATAAGCAGGCAGGCAAAATCCAAATGTTTCCTTCTTCCATGGCCTCAGAAGGTATTGCCCATGTGTAGGAGGTGTTTTCCGACTTCAAATCGTCTGATCAATAAAAAAAAAAAAACCCTCACAAGATCATCCAGAGGCTTGTATTTTGTTTATTCCAGATGCAGTCAAGCTGACAACAACGATTAACCACCACACAGGGTACGAACCATATAGTAAAAGAGTACACTGGTCAGAGTTGGTATTGTGGAAGACATAAGGCAAAGTTGAAAAATTAAAGCCTTTCAACAGAAAAATTGCTAATTAAGATGTGGTACATTTATATACAACAAATATCATTCAGCTATTAAGAAAATGAAATTAAGAAGTTTGCAGGTAAATGGGTAGAGATAGAAATGATAATCATAAATGATGTAAGTCAGATCCCCAAAGACAAATATTGCATGTTTTCTCTTATATGTAGATGTTAGGTTTTAAGCTTTAGATATGTGTGTTTCATTTAGAGTAACTGGAGGCTATATAGCCAGCTAATAGGCAACAAGGGTAGGGGACTTCCAAAGAATGGTAAATAGGCAAAAGTTTAAACACATCAACCTTCTCACAAACTATTTCCAAGGCACAAGCATCACATGATCAGGTGCACCAAAGCAAGGGCCCCCATCTCTTGATATCAATTTTCTTTATTATAGACTTTCTCATTGCTTTAATAAAAATCATTGCCAAAAGCAATTGAAGAATGGAAACATTTATTTTGACTTATTATTTGAGAAGATACAGTCCATCATGGCAAAGAAGGCATGATAACTGGAATGGGAAGCCAGTGCCTGGTCACAGTGCATCTGTCTAGTAAGACTGGCCCACGTAATGCAGTTTCCCATGTTAAGGATTGATCTTCTCATCCCATCTAACCTAATCTATGAAATCCATCACAGTTATTCCCAGAGAGTCTTCTCCAAGGTGATTCTCATACAAGTCAAGTTTATTAACTCTCACAATGAGCATTTTTATATATTTGTGTTATAAAATACGTATATAAAAACATAGCTAGGGAGGCTTCTCTACGGCTCTTGAGGTTTCTTCTTCTATGCCCATGTGGTTGTCTGTGCTGACCACACAGTGACTCCACAAACCTGGAAAGAAAATAATAAGGAGTGAAATACAGTATTATTCATAAACGCCATCCTATTTTAAAGGTGAAATCAAACTACAAAAGCCTAATGGACTTAAATTCTCAGCCTCTCCAGTGTGAGAAAGCCACCATTTCTCTACTCAGACCATGTTGTTTAAGCCAGTCAAATCAATCTTCTTTTAATATATATGCATTCTATTGGTTCTGATCCTCTAGAGAACTCTCTAACACAGGATATGTCCATAAATCTCATGTAAAAAGCATATCATAAAGATGTCACTGAGATTTGATTTTTGTCCATTTCCACATTTTTTCTTACCAATGAAAGAGAAAATAGTTTAGTGATACATGGTGAAAACATTGCTGGAGAATCCATTCTCCATGCATAGTGTTCTCTCTCAATATTAGAGGTTGAATTCCAATTCAGATGCCATCCTGACAAAGCCTACACAGAATTCACCACAACCTAAGACATGTAGATGGAATTATAACCCTGTCATTTTAATTTAAATAAGCACAGGAAACCATGGCCTCTCATTCATTCCAGAACAAACACAAATTCTAATCAAATCAATGATGAAGCTTTTCATGCAACACTGAAGACAACATGGACATTAGGCAACTGTATTTTGTTGGGTGTGCTGGTTGGGACTTTTGTTAACCAGACACAGGCTAGAGATATCTGGGAAGAGGAAACTCCAGTTGAGAAAATATCTCAATCATATTAGCTTGTAGGCAAGTGTGTAGGGAAATTTTTGATTAATTATCAATATGGGAGGGCTCAGCCCATTGTGGGCAGTTCCAACCCTGGGCAAGTGGTCCTGGGTTGTATAAGAAAGAAAGTTGTATGAGCCACTGATAGAAAGTTAGTAAGAAACATTCTTCTATGGGCATGTCTTCAGTTCTTGACTCTAGTTCCTGCCTTGAATTCCTCAATGATGTGCAATTTACTATGTGAAATAAACTTTCCTCCCCGAGTAGCTTAGAGAGGTCATGGTGTTTTATCACTGTAATAGAAAGCAAATAAAAATACTGAGGTACAACTGTGGTAAGATGAACTTCTTGTGACTATTTTCACCATATGGGGCTTTTATTCGTCACTATTAAAGCCTGAAATTTATGAATTTATTTTTAATAATTTCATACATTATAAAATTATACAATATATTCTGTATATTCAATATTTTATATTATTTATATTTATTTTTAGATACATTATACAATATATTTTGCCCACACTCATCATTCCAGTACTTCTGTTCATTCTTCCATATTCACCACACCCCTTCTCCCATTAATTCCCCATCCCGCTTTCATGTCTTTTTGTTTTTATTTTTTCACTGTGGCCTATTTGGTTTAAATAGGACCACTAGTGTGGACATTAGTATGCAGCTATCCACTGGAGAATTAGTAATAACAGTGGCTGTGTTACTGAAGACAGTGACTTCTCCTTCAACAGCCCTTGATTTTCTTTATCTCACCAGCTTTGGGTGACAGAGATCCTCCATCATCTATGGCTGAATGCTTACTGACTGAGTCTTATGCAAGCACCAGATAATCAAGTGCCACTCTTGCCAATTTCTCAGTGCCACCACAATACCACGCCTATAAGATAGCATTTCAAGGCCCTCAACCATATCATATGATTCTTCCTTTATGCTTTCTCTTCCAAAGTATTCCTCTTTCCTTGGAAGAGGTGACAAAGGTGATCACTTTAAAGCGGACAATTAAACAGTTGATTGTCCTCAGTGCTTTGATCAGTGATGTCTCTTTGCTTTTATCCCCATTCATTCAAAGAGAAGTCTCTTTGATTAAAGGTGAAGACAGTGGTACTTAATTAGAACAAAAATAAGAATTAAAGAAGGTGGAAAACATGTCTGTCTAGCAAATCATTTCAATTTCATTTCAGGATGGTTTCTTTGAATTACTCAACCAAGGAATTTAGTAACTTCATCCATAGTGTCTGACTATCCAGTTCTGATTAGCAACTGAGAGGAATGTTCATAGTGGTATAGGTTGGAGACATCTAGGGCCATCATGCCAAAAACTCATAGTGAGATGTATCAAATTTGACATGGAGTTTTGTTTAATTACCTGTAGCATCTGGGATGGGCATTATGAAAACAGAGTTAAGGAATGCTATGGGACACTGGGATTAAGCAGGGTTTGGCTGGTGGGAATGGGGTCAGGGAAAGGTCAGGTCAGTAGTCAAAACTAAGGATTCAAAAAGGAGCCACAAGAGACCCAATATTTTATGGATGACAGCTTATTAAGATTTTGTCTCTCTTGATCTTGTACAGTTCTTGTGAATATAGCCCTAGCCCCTGTGAGTTCATGTGTGCCACTGCATTGTAATTTCCTGCAAATATTGCTTTACAGCAGATGCCCACTCCCTGTGGTTCACGCAATCTTTCTGCCCCTCTTCCTTAATGAACCCCGAATCTTTAGAGGATGGGTAGGATATAGATGTCTTATTCTTAGTACACTGATTGCTTGTGGATCCCTGAACTAACTGTCATCAAGTTCAAAGAGAAGCTGTTCTGATGAGGGTTGATAGATGAACTAATCTATGGCCACAAAGAAGAAAACTTAAAAGAGCAGTTAGTTACTATGTCCAATTAACATAATAATAGAAAATGATCTCTTCTAAAGTCTATGACCTAGATGTCCATGGGTTTTGGTTGAATTAATAGTACAAGCCATGGTTTCCACTCATGGAGCAATCTTAAATATAATCTAGAAATGATTTTTTACTCCCATATCATTGAAGTCACTATTTCATGGCATGATTTTTCATGACAATCATTATTATAACTCACAGAGTACAGAGCTAGGTAAAGTTACTGATAACTTTTCATCCCTGGTAGGGTGCATAGCATCTTCCAGCATTATGAAGGCTATTCAGTATGAAAGACACTTCTATATTAGTACCAGTTTGATTGCTACATGTTATATGGCTCAAATATGTGATATTTTCAGCAATATTGTCTTACAATTGCCTTTTGGTTGGTTGCCAAATGTGTAATGTTTAGGGGGTCCATGACACTTCAATGCTGAAAACTCAAAAAGACATAACAACTTCCTGGCACTGGATTTTTGTCTTTGCTAGCCTATAATGTCTTGGAGTGGCATTGTCCCTGCCATTATGGCATAATCCCACTTAAACATGTTTTATACAGGTGTATGTGTGCATTTATTGCTGTTCTACAGTAGAAATTTCCATATGACATTTTGAAATTTAACCGCCCCTCCTGCTTCATTCCTCTCATTTTCTCCTTCATATCCCTGCTTTCTAACCCTCTGTACTTGAAATCCCCAAACTGTCCCTACTAGTTTCCTACCTTCTATGTGTACCCCAATTTAATTAACATCTAAAGACTCCTCTACATCCATCATCTCACTTGTCTTCATCAGTTTTTCTCTGGGTAGTAGATTTCCCAGACCTACTGTTTTTGACATGAAACTCTGAGTTCTCAATTCAAACTTTAGGAGTTTGTTCAGTATTTTTTCTTTTATAACTAAAGGTCATGAAGAGGATAAAACAGACTGGACATACCTTCTTGTCTTTCCTGATGCATTGTCAGAATAGTTTATTGAGTACTTATTTAAAGCCACATTCTACACATCTCATATCATCTTATATCATCGTCTCTCAAAGACAGCAAATTTGATGTGGAGCTTAATGGTTATTCATACTTGTGCCTGAATGCTCTGATTTATAGTGAAACAAGTATCTAGTAGGTGCAGCAGGTGATCACCAATAAACTTAAAATCAGTAGGACTCTCAAGTTAGGCATTTTATGCCCAGAACGGTCTCAGTACCTGGGCTGAATTTTCTAAATGCTAACTACTCTCTTTACTGATGAGCAACACTAAATACTATGTGACTGTTGAAACCACCTGATGCAATTTTCATTTCTGAGTTCTTGTTATGGGATTTTCCAATATTTCTTGTATTAAATATAGCTGCTATTTTCACACCATAGCAATCTTCCTTTAAAAATGGGCCAGGCATTCTCCTCTTGGCGCTCTTCCTACCATCATTTGTAATGTACTTGACCATGTCAATAGCCACAGTGCTGCTCATAGAGCCAAAAAAGGGTGGGCCGAAGTATAAGCCTTAGATGTTTTATTATAAACAAAATTCATAGTTTTGGAAAATCTTCAATCAAATTGTAGGATAACCCAAAAGAAAATGCAGGAAATTTGACATTTATCAAGTAGAAAATGCATTTAAACTGTGCTGGCTACAATGGAAGTATATACAAGCTAATAATCAAAAGACAAAGAAGATAGGGGGAGAATACAAGAGAAGGAGCTATGTTCCATTATAAATAAAACATTAGCCACAAAGAGTGAAGATGCATATATAGGTGGCAATATCATGGTCAAGGAGGTGCAGTCCCAGCTATGTTCAAGGAACCAACTTGTCATCAAAGTATAAACAACTATGAAGAGCACCCTGTGCATATCTGTCAAACATCTGACAAGTTTAAGCGATCACCCTTGTCATAGTCAATGCAAAACCTTTTCATGGCATTCAATATAAGGATGTAAAAAGATAGTACTTTTGATAGGACCCACCCGTGTCATGTGATATACTTAGAAAATATACTTTTTCTAGTTGTGAACTTGCTCCTGCCACCACGTGCACACACACACACACACACACACACACACATTTTCTAGGGATGAGATAATCTTGTCAGTTCTTTGTGTTTTGAGGGGCTTTGTTCTCTGATTTTCTGTATTCCTGCTTATGATGCTCTAGAAACAGTGTACATACCGTGTGAATAATCTCTTCAGGGAGATATCAATGGTCTTCTTTTAAATGTGTTTGTTGCTGCCCTCTTGAACATTCCCTGTATGCATCAGAAGGCCAAGGAAGAAGTGTAAAAATGCTATCTTAGAATGTGATATTTTTCAATATATCTTTTTATGCTTTTTACTACCTTCCTATTTTTCAAGTAAACTCAAATTCTGGTGCTTTGACATTCTGACTGTGCTCAATACTAGACTACTATGGGGTGTCACAGGTCTCTCACAATACAACGGAGGCACATTCTTAGCTTTTTAAACTCTGTGAGAAAATACTACATGGTACTGTGGGAGAAAAAGTGCCACCAAAGTAAACCTATAAAATGAGTTAAAAAAATAGTGTATTCAGCATATTCGTTGTTAAATATCTCTAGATTTCAATATAAAGGATATATTTCAGGGAAGCTGGAGGGACAGTGGCTAAGAGCTCATACTACTCTTGCAGAGGATTGGAGTTCTGTTACTAACAGCACCCTTGTCTGTCTCCAGGGAAGCTGGTGCCCTCTTCTGGCCTCTTCAAACACCTGCACACACAGGCATACATACTGACACATGCATATGCATACTATCTATTAAAAACTTATTATAGTTCAGAATATCATAACAGATTCAGCTGACCTTTATTGCAATCAAATTAATCTCCAGATTAGCATATCTGTCTGTGAATTCAAAGATTAGTTTGTTTAGATTGTAAGATATCTGATCACTCCATTTTACATATGTGGTCACATTTTTGTTTATATTATTCTAAAGAGATTATCCTTTTGACCAGTCAATGTTTAACAGGAATCTGTAACAACAAAGGCCTAAACTAGATACCAGCATAATGGTATACTATGCAGCTAGGGTAGCAATAAAATATTTGCCCAAAGAAAACATTCTATGTGTATTTATCACTTATATAGAAAAATATCTTGTAGCATGAATCTTAAAAAGTTCTTATTAATAAAATCAAACCTGAGACCAGTTATTGGGGTGAAATGCTAGATTGTCAGAGAGACAGAACAAGCCACAGCTAACCTCACCTGGCCAACTTCTCAGCTGGTCTTGTTTCCTCAAACTGGAAGCCTCTGTGTCCTCATATCCGAATGGTTCTCAGCTGAACTGTGCTGCTAGGAGTCTGAAAGCTTAACCAGCCAAATGCTTCTAGTTTCTGGTCCTCACGCCTTATATATCTTTCTGCTTTCTACCACCACTCCCTGGGATTAAAGGCTCGCTTTCTGGGAATAAAGGTGTGTGTCACCATGCCTGGCCGTTTCCAATGTGGCCTTGAACTCACAGAGATCCAGAGGGATTTCTACCTCTGGAGTGCTAGGATTAAAGGTGTGAGTGCCACCATTTTCTAGCCTTTGTATCTAGTGGCTGTTCTGTCTCTGACCCCAGATAAGTTTATTAGGGTGCACAATATTTTGGGGAACACAATACCACCACAGTATCTATTCATAAATCTAATTTTAATCAGTCTTTTGGACTCTGTTTCAGTTTACCAGCAGTTAACTTTCCCAAAAGCACATTTTTTTTATTCCACCTCCAACTCTTGATGACCTCTGTTCTTAGCACCATATGGGGGTGATGGGAAATAGAATCCAACTCTACTCTCTGCCCCCACCTTGTGTGTGTGTTCAGAGAAGGGAACAACGCCTACTTTGAACCATCATCTGTTCCCATTAGTTCACATTCACTTACTACACTCCTTGATAAATTCTGTTACTTCCCCCGCTTTTTTTACCATTGAAAGAGAAGACACTTAATACAGCAAAGTGGTCAAGGCTTATAAGTTATAAGAATAAGATCTGGACTTAGGCAATCAAATTTCACAGACACACATCAAGCATATGTGTAAGTCTGACAAATTCTTCACACCATGGTTTAGTCAGGCAGAAGGGCTTAGGGCAAGAAGTAAGCCTGAATTTCTAACCGCTTCTACTTTCTCTCCTTCTCTCTTTCTGCGTGTGTGTGTGCGTGTGTATGTGTGTGTGTGTGTGTCTGTCTGTCTATCTATCTATCTGTCTGTGTGTGTATACAGGTATACATGAACATATGCCCATAGGCATATATGCATGTGTAGACCAGAGATCAAACTCTGATGTTCCTCCTTAGGTTCAGTCCACTTGTTTTTTGAGACAGGCTAAGTTATAGGCCTGGAATTCACTGATTAGGTTAGGTTGGACAGTGAGTGCTGAAGATCTACCTACCTCTGTTCCCACAGTGTGCCATCCCATCCAGCTGGCTTTGTTTGTACATGTTCTTTATCTTTTTTAAACTTTTTAATGATTTATTTTTGAGATTATTATTTAATTACATCATCTGCTCTTCCCTTTCCTCCATCCAAACTCTTCCATATACCTCTCCTTGCTTTCTTTAAAAATTTATAGGTTTACCTTCTTTACTTAACCATCATAATTCCTTACTCTCTTCTAAATATTTATCCTTGTAACCACAATAACTGTAGCCATCACCTGTCATCAGGAATACTTCTCTTTGCAACAAATGGAGATGATTACAGAAACCACAACCCATAAAAATGCAGAGTTGTGGAGTCCAGTCCCACTGGATCCATCTAGAAAACAGCTCCTGCACCCAAGGCTTAGAGACCATTGAAAAAGGAGAAAAAGAAAGATTATAAGAGTCAGAGGACCATGGAGTTTGTGGGGAGACTGTGAGAAATGTCAGAAACTGCATCCAGTTTTTTTTTTTTTTTTTTTTTTTATCATTTCTTGACATCAAAGACAAGCCCTAATGCTTACAAGGCACACACTTAATGAAGTACGCTGTCTCCCAATCTCTCAATTTTTAATTTCTTTCTTCCCTCTTCTCTTATTTTTTTGTTTATTTGTCCATTTGTTTGTGGCAGTGACTAACTCTGCAGCCTTGGACTGCTTAGAAGCCACTCCATTGTGAGTTTAGCCTTGACTTTGTGACATCATCTTGCCTCAGCTTTCCAATGGCTAGCACTATAGTCTAGCAGTTTCTATTTTCCAGACACATACTTTATTACTAAAGGCATATTATGAGTCAGTAATTTTATTATTGTCACAATATATCTCTCCTGCCACTCAGAAGGAAGGAGACAATCCCATAAACATAAACATATACATGAGGAATTTCACTCCAGAAAGTAATCTGTCTTGTCCAAGGACATGACATGGTTCCTTGAATTTCCCTGACCCTCCTAGACCTTTCCTCTACTGATCGCTTCTCAAGAACAGAGCAGCAGGATGGCAGGCAGTCAGAATTTGTGATTTTTCTAAAGGACACACTTGTTCTCAGCTCTGTTATGCAGACACAAGCAAATCCCTTCACCTTGCCCATGCTGCCTGCTCATCTGTGAAGCAGAAATAATCTTACTGACCCAAACTCCTGGGGTTGAGGTATGAATTGGTTAGCTAATATTTGCAGATTGTTCAGGAAATGTTAAAGACAAAGAGTTTTTAAGACTGCGGCACGGGGTAATAAAAAGACATAAAATCAAGATGCAGAACAGACCATTCTTCAGAGTCCTTGCATAAAAGGCAGGAGACAAAGAGATTAAGAAAACCACTAGAGTGAGAATAGTGAAGTCTAAAGGGGTGCTGAGGTTGAATCATCATTCCTGAAAGGAGAGAGGACACTTGAGCTGTGATATCCCAATGAAAGAGGAAGGCAGGCTCTGGAAGGGAAAGAGTCCACCAAGGCTATCAGTCACTACAGAGACTCCCTAAGTGCCTCATGGATTCAGCAAACTTCCACTGTAAGTATGAAAATGTAAATTGTAAGTATAAAATGAAAAATGTAATGCAGACTGTCCACCTCCACTAGAAATGCTGTCCTCAAAGGTCAAATGTCTGTGCTCATCTCTCCTGTCATTTCTTTTCTCTCACCCTGTCTACCAAGTACTGGAGTTGGAAAACTAGGGGTAGAAGATAAAAGCAGATAATTTGTTGCTGGAAAATTTCTCTCGAGCTCCCAAGTCCCGCCAGCTCCAGAAACCACTTACAAAATAAACACACAGACGCTTACATTATTTAAACTGCTTGGCCATTAGCTCAGGCCTATCATTGTCTAGCTCTTACTCTTATATTTAGCCCATTTCTATTAATCTCTACTTTGCCACGTGGCTCGTGGCTTACCGGTACTTTACATCTTCCTTGTTCTGGCTGCGGCTCCAGGCAGTCTCTCCCCTTTCACCTTCCTGTTCCCTCTCCTCCCTTCTCTGTTAGTCCCGCCTATACTTCCTGTCTGGCTACCGGCCAATCAGTGCTTTATTGATACAGAGTGATATCCACAGCAATAATTGTTTCTAAATCTTCTGTTTAATAATTCAGAGGTAAACTTACATGTGCGTTTGATGCACAGGATCCAAGATGGTTCTGGTCCAGTCACCCTTTTCAGCTACTCTCCCCAGCAACCATCCTCTGCATCTTCCATCTTTGCAAGTGTTGGACTCCACCTGCCCTCTAGTTTTCTGTGTTCTTCCCTTCATTGGCATTTCTCCCAGTGTTTCAGGTCCCTCAGCTACACCACACTGTGGATTCTCTTTTCCATGTAGGGTTGTCCCAGAGGTAAATATATCAATACTTACACCTTGCAGTTTGCTTCTCTCTCTATGAAAAGTTCCTGCCTTTTTTATTGCATTTTTAAAATTTGTGTAGTGTGTGTTGACCCTAATCCTGGGTGACCTCCAACTTTTAATAAGTTTGAGAGTTGAAGAGAAGAAGGAAAATGGGGAAAATGAAAAGGAAAACAACTTGAATGGAACATAGAAGAAAGACCCCCTGGACCAAGAAGAACGAGAAAGAACTTGACAGCAGTTTTCGGCAATGTGACCTAAGGGGCAACATCCCATTACTGAATTCCCCATCAATTCATTTTGTCTCCTATGTACATTTGAAATGTAATAAACCATAATCTATATTCTACATTTAGATACCACAAAAAGCCTGTGCTTGCCAACACACATGTTAGCAAATACCCAGTGGGAGTCATAACCTCCCACCTGTCGGGGAGCTTTCCAAGACAGGCAAGTGTGGAGCTTGGACATTCATCTCTGCTCTTCTGTAATGGAATCATGACCCACCTCAAAGTAGTAAGGAGAAGGAAAGCTCCTGAGTATTGGTGGAGTCTGACATAGGGTCTTAGACTTGTGTATCTGTCTGTAATAAGGAGATGACACTTAAATCCTCACCCAAAGAAGTGTTAGAGTCACAAGAAGCTAGAGAAAACACCAGGACTAGATAAGATACAGAGTGTCAGGAAAGAATGAATGTTTTATTTTCAAAAGAAAACCATTTGTTATATTAAGAATAAGAAAGATCTCAAACTAAATTAAAAAAGAAACATAATCAGTAGATGCTAATGCCAAAATGACAAATATGCTGGTTCTGTCTGGGAAGACTTTAAATAACTCACCATAAAAATGCTTCAGCAAGCAATTACAAGCACACATAAAACCAATGAATGAACAGGAAGCTTTGACTCGGGTGCTAAATGAAAGAATGCATAAAGCCAGAAAGCCACGCTGAGTAAAATAACATGCAGGCTCAGAGGGCAGCTCCAGCAATGCTCAGAGAGAAGGCCATAAATAGAATCTGTCTGTGAAGACATGCCCTGTAAGATTGACTTAAAGATGCTATCTAAACAGAAAAGAAAGGAGAATGAATGAGCAAGAATGGGCAAGCAAAAATGTCAGTAACTGCATTGGGCTTCCCTTTACTATCCTAATGGTTTACATTGATAACATGTAAACAGGTGAAACAGCAATCACACTATCATGGAGGAGTTCTGCTATAGGTGGAGAAAATTTAAGAAATTATGCTACTCAGGGATAGGGAGAGGAATGTAAGTTGTGAGGGTTTCTATACTTCATTGCATCTCAAGTGTACTAGTAGAATGTGGTAGATTACACATGCATATTTATATGTGTTTATGTGTTATTCTTATACATATCTGTATATACATACATGGGTGAATGATGAGGGCAATTGTAGACAATATTTAGCAAAAGCTGAATTCTAAAAATGCTTATGTAATTAACCAGAGGAAGGATAATAGAAACTCAAAAGCAATAATGACAATAAACAGTAAAAGAAGTGTAACAAAAATTGCGTCAAGTGTAAATTCTCTAAATATACACCTAAGAAGAAAAATCATTTGTATGAGTTAAAAAAGACCTTATATATGTAGCAAGTCTTTTCTGTCCTGCCAGCCAGCTCCCAAATAATGACACGTAATTTCATAATTATGAAAGTTCAGCCTCTATCTCAGGCTTGTTCCTAACTAGCTCTTATAACTTAAATTAACTCATTTATATTAATCTATATTATATCACATGTCTTTACTTCTCTTTCATCTTACACCTCCTATTTCCTCTCCACTGATGGATTCTCATTGTCTAGATTCGTTTCTTTCCCTGGAAATCCCATCTATACCTCTTGCCCAGCTATTGGCCATTCAGCTTTTTATTACAATAATCACAGCAATACATCTCCACACAGTGTACAAATATCCCACAACATTTTCCCATTTTTGTCTAACTAAAAGGAAATGTTTTGAAATCTATCATAGTAAAACTATGTACAATAAGAACAATTATCAAGTAAGAATTACAATCACAGTGTCCAGTCTATTTGATTTGGCATATTTAGAGGAAATACTCTATCTTATATTGACAAATTTAAAGTTTTATACCTAAACCATTTTCTGTCATAACTTTTATTACTATCCTAAAACTATCCTTTTTAGACCTTAAAGCATTTTCTTAAACAATTTAAGCTTTTATGTCTCTCAACCTTATATACTTTATACCTCTTTTGTGAGTTTCTTTTCTCAAATTAGAAATAAGAAAAACTTTAACTGTGACTATCTAGTCTTCAATTCTATCAGAGACCTGAGAAGGATATAATATTGCCTGAATAAACAGGAAGTGCAGAGCAAACAAGTTTCAAAACTACAGAAATAAAAAAGACAGACAGTTCATTGTTTGAATAATCACCCAAGGTTCCTCTGCAATGTTGGGGCATCAATCTTCAGCCTACAGGCCTAAAATATCTTCTAGTGGATAGCTGTTCCATCTATGACCTTGAAGCACTGCCCCAAGAGATGTAGCAGGTAACTTCCCTAAGTACCTGCCTCCAGGGCATGGGTCAGGGCTACCCTTAAGGCCTGAGATGCACAGAGGCCAACTCTCTTTGTTCCATCATGGGACTTGGATGATGGGACAATCTCCAGGCCAAAGAACAATGTGGGACCATGCCTCATTTTTTTTCCAGGACCCTATGACAATTCTTCTATTCTGTCTTGTGAATTTTCCTGTCTTAATAAATCCCTTTGCCCTTTTACCAGACTCCATAGATTTCTCACTTTAATATCTGAAAGAATTTTCTATGAAGCAGGAATTTTGAAGAACTGTCCTACCTCGTCTTGGCAAAGTTTGGCAATCTCCTTCTTTTGTATCCTTCTTGTCTAATTTGGACAGAATATTGTCAATAGTCGAGGCAAAGGCAGTTCCTTGCCCATTGGCTACCTTTTCCACATAGAAAGAACACTTCATATGGTGGTTATTTGATGTCCACCATCGTTATTTGAAGTAAATTGGTGATGCCAGGAAGAGATGTGTCTCACTGTCATAAAAAGCTCTATGTTATTAAGTCATTTAAATACCATATTCTGAAGGTCTCTGAAGTATTTGAAGACCATCTATCTATTTAAAATGTATATGCTTGACCTTGATAATGTACTTAACATGACTATTATTTTGGTTGTTATAGATGACTAACTATTGGTCTGCATTTCTTTATTATCCTAAGTAGATTTTAACAACTAAAACTTTACATTTTAAAACCATCTGCATAGGTACAATACCTTAAACAAGAATAGAAACACACACACACACACACACACACACACACACACACACACACACACGTGTGTGTGTAAAGAAAAATAACCTTAACTTTGTATCAATACACAAAAATCCATGCCAATGTAAAATATTTGAGACTAATATTTGTTCAAAAGTGGACTCACCCTATTATTCTATATCCCCATTTTTCCCTTCAGAAAGAGATCCCTGAATTAAATCTCTTTTGTTTAGCTTTTTTCTTGACCATGACCAATAACAACTTATAACCACCTGCACTAAGTGATTATTATAACCCACCAAATGACTAAAAATCACCCACCCTACCTCTTGCGAATATAGGCGTCATATTCTCTAGACTGCTTCCTGTTCTCTGGGGGTGATGATATCTTCAGAGGACCCTGAGAAAATTGGGATAATGATCAGTTCCTGGGAGATCTAACTGTATCATTTCTTGTTCAGTCTCTGTGTAATGGGAAAGTGCAGGGCTTAACTAAAGTCCTGGCTGGAGTAGTGTGTGAGGTTGGACCATCACAGATAGCAGCTTTGAAGATACTGTGGATGCAGAATTTTGAGGAAACTGCAACAGAGGCATTCTGAGAGGTTGGATTACCTGGGCTACTTGTCTTTATTTGTGTCTGGTCTTTTTCTGAAAACACACAAACTTTTAAAGAAAACATATATATCTGCATTAACACAAGTATGGAATGTGCAGTGTGCACAAGTCAGTTAAAGATGATTTCTTTCTTTATTTTAATAAGAAATTTTCTTTTTATTACTATTAAGAAATTTTCTATTCATTTTATATACCAACCACAGATCCCCTTCTCCTCCCTCCTCCCATCCCCCAGCCTTCCACCCCAACCCACCTCCCAGTCCCAAGGCAAGGCCTACCATGGGGAGTCAGCAGAGGCTGGTACTTTCAGGTGAGGCAGGTCCAAGCCCCTCCCCCTGCATCAAGGCTGTGTAAGATGTCCCACCACAGGCACTGGACTCCAGGAAGTCCATTCATGCACCAGGAATGGATCCTGATCCCACTGCCAGAGATTTTTTGTTGTTGTTGTATGTTTGAGTAGAAAAGGTATCTGTCAACTTTATAAGAATATTTGGACTATATATTCAAACCTCTATCTATGCAATATGAAAGGATGGCAAGTAATAATAAGTCATGAGCACTCTTTAACTGACAAGATTTTTCATTCTTATCTAGGCTCAGACTGTTCTCATGTTAAGGCATCAGCATATACATCACTTGTCTTGTAGTCTTTCTTGCTTTTTCCTCATGTTGGCAGCCATCAGTCTCCCTTAACCAAATCTGATCTTTATTAATTTTGAAGAACACCATTACTTTTTATTCCTATGGAAAAAAAGGCATAATGACTCCCCCAATGCAGCTTATATTTTGATTTCCATCCTGAAGTGAGTCTTATATTCATAAAATACATAGATTGGTTCAATTTAACAATTTCCATAATTAAATGTCTCTCAACAGCTATTGTTTTTTTGTCCATTAGCATTTAAAAAAATCAAAGTCAACAAAATACCATACAGGATCCAGATGTCCTATTTATTTTCCATCCTTACATGGCTTATTCTTTTTATATTACTTTCCTCTTTCTTTAAAGGCTTTACTATTTTTTAAATTATGCTTTTCTATGTCTGTCTATATCCATTTTCTTTTCCTTTATTTAGCATATAAGTACATTTTCAAACACACTGTAGCCTGTTCAGAGTTTTTGTTTGCCTGGAACTAGCTTTTGTTTTGGGGGGAGCACAGGGGGAGTCTGCTGCCTCCTTTGACCATGTGAGTCAAATCTTAATCTTCTAGGCTACTATTTGATGGTTCTGCTTACCATATAGCATGCTGGCAGCTGGCTCTCCCCTCCTTGGTTCCTTGAGAGCCTAGTTTTATATCAGTAAGTATGCAGCCTCAGAGCTGAATTTACCCACTCCAGTACTGGGAATTTGTTGTATCTGCTTGAAGCAGGAGTTTGCACCCAGTGCCAGCTGCTCAAGTGGTCAGTTGTATAATAGGACCTCTGAGCCTACCTACCAGAGTGGTTTCTTAGGCCCTATGTAGATATTTGAGCCTCCACATTGGATGATATATATATATGGAGTCTTTTTCTGTCCCACCAGCCAGCTCCCAAATAATGGCGTGGGGAATTCTTACTATTTATGAAAGCTTGACTGTAGTGGGTAGCCATTCCAGCTTTGGTCTGGAAGTTCCAACCCCCATTGAGGCTTCCGTAACTATCACACCTACAAGGCGGGGCCAAGGAGGGCCTGAAGACCTGAGATCAGGATGCTCGGTGCTCTCTTGTTTCCTGGACCTGGACGCCCTGTTGGGGCACGAACCCACGACCCTGAGATTAAGAGTATCATGCTCTACCGACTGAGCTAGCGATATTGGTGTAATTACTAAGGCCACTCCACATAGTTAAAAGGAAGATTTATTTTTTATTTAGTGGGTAACTTACAATGAAGGGATAGGTAGGGAGCGGGTTCTGGAAAAGACACAACACAGTCCGGCGGTGTTCTCTGGAGAACTCTCCTCGGTCTACCTCTCGTGTCCAGGTCCAGGAAACAAGACCAAAGCTGGAATGGCTACCCACTACACTTGACCTATAGCTTAGGCTTGTTCCTAACTAGCTCTTATAACTTAAATTAATCCATTTATACTATTCTATGTTCTGTCACATGATGTTATCTCTCTTCCGTCTTGTACCTCCTGTTTCCTCTTCATGCCTCCTGGTGTCTGCTGCATGCCTAGATTCCTCCCTGTCTTCCTTTCTCTTCCCAGAAATCCCGCTATACCTCCTGCCTTGCTATTGGCCTGTCAACTTTTTATTACAAGAGTCACATCAATACATCTTCACATAATGTACAAATATCCCACAACACATATATGCTTTATAAAAAAAAAACCCATTTAAAATACTCTGACACAAACGTGGAAAAGATTGACTAAACATGCATCCTAAGAGCAACAATCAAATGAACAGATGCATTGAATGAAAATATCACACACATAAACTTCAGAGCAAAGGCATTTCCAGGGGCAGAAAAGAATATTGCATAAAGGAAAAAGAATGACTATTCCAGAAAAAAATGTAGAAACAAACAAATACAAGTTGCATGTACCAAATATCAAAGATGTGAAATAGGGAATTGGGGAGGAACATGAATTTACAGCTACAGTTGGAGACATGAAGACTGTTCTTTCAGTGACTGGAAGGACATATACCAGAGTTTCATAACAGCATCTGCTGCTGAACTGAGTGGAGATTAACTGAGAACCACAAACAGCAGCAGTAGACTCTACTCCTGTTCGAAGTATCCACAAAGCATACATGCTGATACTTCAAATTCTTGACAGAATCTATTTAGTTCATTCTGTTCCAAGAATGTCATTTTCTTTTCAATTATTCTTGTTGGAGTGGCTTTTTGTCAAGATGCAGTTATAGGTGGAATCATTTGAAATGAACTGTGTAGGACTCCTGACAGTGGAAGTGGGAAATATCTCTGACACTTTTGCCTGCTCATGGGGCACTTTTCCTTTTACTGGGTTGCCTCATCCAGCCTTGATGAATGAGTTTGCACCTAGTATTATTACATCACGTTATGCCATATCCCTGGGAGTACTGCTATTTTCTGAAGGAGCAGTGGATCTGGTGAAGAGATGTGTGGGAGCTGGGAAGAGTGGAGGGAGGAGAGGTTTTGGTAGAGATGTTTTGTATGAGAGAGGAATAAATAAAAAGAAAAACAAAATTTTTTATAGTTTAAAACCATTTAATATAAACAGATGAAAGTCATATTGAAAGGAAGATAATCAGCACTGGTGGCAACGCTGGTTACCAGTAGAAAAGTCATGAGCCACAACCATCACTACCAGAGTTACAGAGAGCTTTATTGAAAGGAAGGAGGGATAGGAGAGACGAGAGCCAGGCCTGGAGAGAGAGAAAGATGGCAGGAGCAGAGCAGAGCAGGGAACAGAGAGAGATGGTGGGGGTCCTCGTCTGGCTTTTTAAGGAGCAGATTGTGACCATGCCACATATATGTAGTCACCAGCACCCACTGATGATGTAAGATGTAAGACTCCGAGCTGTACATGTGCAGGAGTGAGGGCAGGATCCTAACATTCCAGACTTTTGGCTTATTAAAAAAAAAGCAAGTGAATAGGAGTAGGGGCATCATTTCTCCTGGAAAAACTGCTTCCAGATGACTTGGTGGATGTTGGTTGGCTCTTGGGGGGGGGGGTTGGGGGGGGGGCCTTCCAAGGTAGACAGGTGTCCTGGGGTGGTGGGCTGTTCTGCTGCCCTGGAGCCATCCATCCCTCTTAGCTTGGCACTCTGGCTGCTTTTGTATATGACAGGATACTGGTGAGACAGAAAAAGCCTGAAGTAGACCCAACCTGTCCAGATGGATTTAAGCTGGTTTCTGGAGCTTGGGAAAATTTTTGAACATATTAAGAAACAGCCATAAGAAAATTGGTGACCACTGTAGTGCTTAGTACTCTGTTTGTATTGGTTAGTGTTAATGAGAGAGACAGAGAGATTGGAGCATGTTTTTAAGCTTTATCAGAGACAGATTATTTTAAGACACCTTTACTAGTTTAGCATCCAGGAGACACAGGTGATCAATTGTTGAGAGTATTTAACAGTAATAGATGGTTATATTAAAGTCTATTTTTGTAGAGCCCAGACACTTTTGGATCTGGAGGTGTAAATACATTTTAGCTGTTACAGTTTCTTACCTGATGATCTCTGGTCTCCATTTCTGTGGTGGTCCAAAGCAGCCATCAGCTGAGTTAATTGGAAGAGGGAACTGGGAAGAGAAAAGCTTATGGTGCATGAGAACTTATTTCTTTGGAATTATGGACAAGGAAGAGATCAGAGCCCTGTCTGTGTGCATGAGGAGGAGAAGCACTGGTGACAGGTCTGGAGTGAGGCACATGGAAAGAACAATGAAATGAAAGCTCATATCTTAGCTGGAAAATCTTTTTCCCATTATATAACCCTGAAAGTGCAATTAATTCTGGCGAGGTGGGTAAGGCTGTCCTCCCTACCCCAGCAATAGGGAAATGAGGAGAGGTGAGATGCCAAAACGCCCAGGACTGGGTTAGTGGCTCCGATGTCCAGAAGGAAAGAAATGGATCACTTCTGTGCTGCATTCTGGGTTTCCTGTGAGTGAGCCTGTGGCCAAGCCTAGGTCTGCTGGAGGTCTTTATTTGTCCCCATGCCACTCAGGGCCTGGGTGCAGTCAGCTGACCAGCTGTCTCTCTAGGTGGCACTTTCAACAAGGCTCAGTTGATGGCCTGGCAGGGCACGAACTAGCCCTCGTGGCCTTTTTTTGGGACCCAGTAGCTTTCAGGAGCCAGTTGGACAGCACATGCCAGCACTTGGCAATTCTGTTCTCAGGCTTTCTCATCTCTCCCCTGGTACACCTTAAATGCCACAGCTGAAACTTCTGCCTGTGGAGTCAGGAGCCTTGCTCTCCAGATGCTTAAAAGCTAGTATCTTCAATCTCTGGTCTAAGTATCTGTTTTCAGCATAGTTTTTTATTGCTGTCCATGATATGTCTTTTGAGAAACTACCCTAATTAAAGAAGAAAATTCATATATTGCTAATATATCTTTATTTCCTTTTTGTGTGGTTACCTGCTAATTCCAAAGTTACATACTACCTTCATATGTACTATAGACTTTTCTCATTCTGAGAAATGTGTGTGAAAATTAAGCAAAATCAAATGAATAGTTTTTCTCAGTTTATCTTTGATGTGTTCACAACATGCCCCCATGGTTGGGCATGTTTGCATATGCCCAGCGGACCTGGACACTTCCGCCTAGCCAGTTCCAGGTCAAGATAGCCATTTCCCGGTCAAGGCATCTCGCATGACCAGGATCCCTGACTTTGCATGCGTAAGCGCACAACGTAGCCATGTGATCTACGCACATGCATGGAGTAGTTATGTCGACCTGTGCATGCCCAGCCTTGATAAGCCAGTACCATATTTCCGGCTCCTTCTTCTTCTCTACACATGTGTCTTTCACAGGCCTGGGCACTCTCTGTCCCTTTCATCTTAATAAAACTCTTATTAGCGGATTCTGTCGTGTTTTGTGACATTTCCTTGCAGGGTAAGAGCGCCGCAAAGTAACTAACAATCTTCTCCCATATCTTTGAGAATTAGGAATCTAGCTGTGAAAGTAAAGCATGTGCAATAAAAAATGTGCAAGAATTCTTTGATTCAATTTTGATCTGGAAGTATAAAGTTTTGCTCACAGGTTAAAAGTAATTTGTTTATGAAGTTAACAAGATATATTCTCTTGTTTAAAAGGCACGGGTTAGAAAATTACAAAAATGCATTTTTTTTTCACTTCCCACAATAACCCAGTTTGGTCAACCCACTGACAATGGTAGTGCTTCAGTTTCCCCCATGCATATGGAGGAAGATGATACCCATTTGGAAATGGTTTTGGTTATCAGAAAATGAAATACTACAATGTAGAAGTTCTTCCTACTGGGGAGACAATGATGGTGATGATGAGGTTGGTGATCACTGATGGTAGTAATGATGCTGATAATGGT
This sequence comes from Peromyscus melanophrys, assembly GCA_902168415.1. NCBI lineage: Eukaryota > Metazoa > Chordata > Mammalia > Rodentia > Cricetidae > Peromyscus > Peromyscus melanophrys. Next base: position 36,167 of record CABHPR010152914.1, read on the forward strand.
GAAGAATCAATGTATACTTTTGTATTTTCTGTTAGGAGAAATGGTGGAAGAATTGTTAATTTAATAAAAGCCAAGGGGTTCATGCCTTTTTAGATTATTTTTCTTCATCCTTCTGATGTTCACATTTTATATGCAGTACTAAAATACTTATTTTTGTCCTGAACCTCTTTGTAGAATTTGCAAATTAGTTGAGTTTAAATAAAAACAAACATGACAGCCACAGAACAAAAACAAACAAGCTGACCCAGGTCTTCTCTACAGGCTTCTGTGTGTTTGGGGAAATGTGCCTCCTTGGAGTGACCCTGGCTCCTGTTCTGTAAACACTCCCTCTTTGTTGCCATGCACTGGCATCTTCTGTGTGTTTACAGTTGCTTAGCATTCCAATTAGTATTCAGTCACTCTTAGCGGTCCCCTAAATCCTCTACCTCTCCAACCCCAAACACATATCACTTCAAGTTCAGGAAACTGCATTTAGGAAAAATAAAATAAGCCCTGCCATTATTTTTTACTAACAAACAAGACAGCCTTTGAGGAGGATTTTAATAACCATTTATAAGACATTTACAATCATATTTTCTATTTGGATATCTTCTATTTGGCAATGTAAGATTAGAGAGCAGTCCAGAAGTAATTTGGAAAGCAATGTCACAGAAGTGTGAAAGTCTCCCTTGTCACACATATCTCAGATGCACAGCTGATTTGGAACGGTGTGTTCTTAGTTATAGTTATTCACTACTTAAGCTAATAACTGACCTTGACATCCAATGGTAGTGAGGAACTTGTGGATGATTCCAGGATCAGTATCCAGAATCATCACATTACAAAATCTCTTACTCATTCCAGATGCTACACAGGTCAACCTCTTGCCTTAGAATGCCCACAGAGACACTCATCCATCCAAAGAAGGTTGGCAACTGTGAAATGAAAGCTGTATTAATTACCCATAAATTGTCCAAACTGAGCAGAATTTAGACCTTCAGTACAGGGTTTCTAAGGATAGAGTGCCAGGATTTGCTCAATCAACCTTAGTGAGGTCTTCTGTACTCCCATCTACACATGTTAATCCTGGCCAGCAACAACAGCAACAAGATGCCTCTAAATGAGTTTCCAAAGTGTGATTGGGTTAATTGTTTTTGAAATGTATGCTGATAAAAAAAAGGGTGAAGGTTTTCCCAGTAACATAAATAGAAGAGCAGAGACAGTTGCTGTTATTCTGGGAGCTGATGATATAATAGACAGCTGGGTGAATCAGGCAGCAGAGAGTGGATTGCAGGTAGAAGTATGAGAGTGATAGTTGTTCAACAGTAACTTGGGAAATTGCCAAGTCACACAAACACTTATGGAGGGAATTCTGTTGAGGTTCCATCTCTTAACATTTCTGGAAGAGAAATTGTGATTCCTTTGTGTGTGTGTGTGTGTGTGTGTGTGTGTGTGTGTGTGTGTGTGCATGCTTCTGTGTGCCCTCACATGTGCACATGTTGCAGGTGGGGAAGGGGGTCATAATCCAGCTAACTCAATGTAAATGCTAAGGGAATCGAGACAGGAGAGTCTATGGCTGTTATACATGTTTTCTTACCTGTGTGCAAGAACTAGGCTTGCTGTTTGCTTTTGAATGATCTCCATTCCTTTTATTTTTTTTAATGGAAATGAGCAGTTTTAGTACAGCCTCCTGATAGAAATAACATCAGCAAAATTTTTAAATGGAATATTATTTCTATTTTTTTGATGTTCATTGGGCGTTTGAGGAAGGATGAATGGAAAGTCATAAATAAAATCAGTAAAAATGAAGAGAGGAGACAACATTAGCAGACTAATTTGGGAGGCACTTCACTGATGTTTGTGGATTTGGTACTATCTCTGCCACTGTGTGATAGAAAACTCAGAGAGACACACCTTAACAATTTAGAATCCTAGGAGAGACTTCATTGAAAATGAGAAGTTTGGATCAAATTAAGTTGAGATTAGTCACTTTACATATCAAACTTCAAGTTGATTAGTCTTGTATCCAGCACAGTAGATTCTTCTAATGGCCCATAAGTCTATATGTTGTTGATATTTGTCAGTTACCGAAAGCATAACATTCCCTTTCTTCTTTAATATATTCTCTAGCCAAAGGGCAAGTCTCTTCCAAATACTTTCCAAAATTCCTATGCAGGTGTAAGGTATTGCCAAAGGGTTAGTATTCATATTCCACATCTCCAGACTCTTGAAGGAACATGATCCATGATTTACAAAGCTGTTACTCCAGAGTGATGCTTACAGCAATAAAGAATTGTCTTGTAGGCATGCTCATTCTTTGCAGATTATTTACTGCCTCCCAAGGCAGCATTTCTCCCACAATTTCCACGGTAAATCCAGAGCGAAAGCCTGAGGACTCTTTTTTCATCCTTCCTACTACCTCTCTTATAGTTCCTCTCTCCATGGCAAGGTCCTGACGCCAGCCCACATTCCTCCCTTCCTGGACAGCTACTGACAGGCCCAAATCTATCTCAATAACTCCCCCAGCACCTCTCCACACTGTGCCTGGAGTGATTAAGTGTAGCACAAATTGTAATTGGTCTTAATAATAAAAACCCAGAGTCAGATATCAGGGTGAAAGCTGAAAGATCAGAGAAGCAGAGTAGCCAGCCACTAGAAAGACTTTTTTTTTCTTTCAAGACAGTATTTCTAGACGAGGCTGGCCTTGAACTCACAGAGATCCACCTGGCTCTGTCTCCTGAGTGCTGGGGATTAAAGGTGTGCACCACCACCACCTGGCTTTAGAAAGACTTCTTACCTCTAACAAATCCTCAGACTAAAAGGGCTGAGAGCCTATCTCCAGCCCACTTTATCAGTTCCTCTCTCCACCCAGTCTTATCATTTCCTGTTTCCTCCTCCCAAGTGCTGGGATTAAAGGCATGTTGTCTACCAAGTACTGGGATCAAAGGCATGAGATCCCAAGTGCTGGGATTAAAGGTGTGTGCCATCACTGTCTGGACTCTAGTGGCTAGCTCTACAATCTGATCTCCACGCAAGCTTCATTTGTTAGAGCACAAACAAAATACTGCCACAAATACATTTATTCCTAAAATGGAAATCTCCTCCTGCAAAAAAATCTGTTTGGTGAAAATATCCCAGGGCCTCCTGGTCACCTTTAGAATGAAATACAAATTTTTGGCAAACATATACATAGTTCTAGATTCATAATATCAAGAGCTGTGACAGAATATTTAGTTAGCATATGCAAGAGTTTATATCAGTACTCAGCATTTAAATTAGTAGTAGCAATTGTAATAATAGTAAAAATACAAATAGGAATAGGTGGTAAAATACCAATTTTCTGTTTCTTAAATGCATTAACACTCATGAAAACTTAAATATCCTCATTTCTCTGATGCCAACCAGACACCAAAATGCTACATAGCTTTCTATGATCAATAAGCCTGAAACTAGGTAGGTAGGGTTCAAATCCGGTCCCAGTAAGTGCAGTCTGTGCTTTAACCTGCATAACATTTGACCTCCCAAAGTTTATAAGACTATCCCCATCTCCCTCTCAAGCCTCACAGACCTAAGATCCAGACAAGTCAGTTTTATATTTTTCTTGTCTAGAACATATTCTAGCTCTCATTTTAAAAGCAGCTTTCCCTCACCTCAAGCAGTTGCTGGTTAGCCCTCGTTGCCAACTTGGCACAGCCTAGAGTGGTATGAGAGAAGATGCTTCAGTTGAGGAGCTGCCTAGATCACAAATTGCCCTGTATTCATGTCTATGAGGAGATGATCTTCACTGTTAATTGGTGTAGGAAGGCCCAGCTCACTGTGGGCAGCATCATCCCCTGGGCAGTTGGTCATAAGAACGCTAGCTAAGCATGAGCCTGGGAGTGTCCCAGTAAGCAGTCTTATTCCATGATTTCTCCTTCAAGTTCTTGCTTAGGTTCCGGCTATGGCTTCCCTCAGTTGTGGAATGTAAGCTGTATGCTGAAACAAAATAATTTTCTTCCTGGAGTTGCTTTTAATCAGAATTCTCTCTCACAACAACAGAAAGGAAACTAGAACAAGCAGGACCTTGTCCTACTGTTCTTTTACACCTTGGGGCTATCAGCTTCTCTCAGAAGCCTTCTCTGACTCTGTGCACAACCCTTCACATTGCACTTGTGAACAGTCTTGCAGAGCGCTACAGAATTCTCACCTGTACCATTGTCCACCTTGTGTACGAATCCAACTTGGCTGTGTTGATTATATTTGCTAGGACTTAGTAAAAAGCATTTGAATCTTTGTGGGAAACCTTTATTTGTAGGTTATTGTTGAAACATGGTTTGATCAAGATTACAGGTGTTAATTTACACTGAAAAGTTATTTTTTACTCATAGTCACCACATATGAGTGATATTGTATCCCTTGAAAGGTCTCATATGGAGGCACTAAGTTCAGTGGTGATGCAGGAAGACCCAGGGAACGCAAGAGGAAAGTCTTCCTGTGGTCTGTGGGAAAGATGATGAAAGATGGCTCAGGGTAGGCTTTTTGTATAATTACTTTGGGTTCTCGAGTACACAGATGTCTCTGGTTGGTACTTTGTCATTTGATGATTGCAGGGGATCGACATTTTCTTCTCAGATATATGCATTGGTGAGTTTTCTCATAGAAATTGTACTATCTTTGAATCTAAACTCGAGAGTTGCCTAAATTTTGGATAGCCTTGGTAAGGCTACTTTCTCCCCAGTAAAGGCCAAGATGCCAGAGCATCAAGATCACCAAAAATAACAAAAAATACTTAGAATACTGCTGTTCTTTTCTAGCATTTATTGCCACTAGGAAAGGATGTTCAGTATTGACAAGTTTCATATGTTTCAAGGAAATAAGAAACACAGGCTTTTGTGAAAGAAACTTGTTATTGATCCGGATTTAAAAATAGAAAATCAAATCTAAGGTATTGATGTGCATTAACACAATATCAGAGCCTGTTAAAATCCAACATCATGCAGAATGTTCTAAGTCAGACACTGTATAAACTTGTATGAGATGTACACATACATAAGGAGATAATTATAAAAATGCCAGATAAGTTTATGCGATGGCTTAATGGATAAAGATATTTACCACCAAGCCTGATGCCTGAATGAGACCCCAGGAGACATATGCTGAAGGGAGACAATAGATTCTTGCAAGTTATTCTCTGACCTCTACATACATCTTGAGACATGTGTACACACACACACACACACACACACAAACACACATACATTAAATAAATAAATCTAATAGAAAATCAAAAAAGTTGAAGAAAAGAAAGTTTCCAATAAATATGATTTTGTCTGTATTTTAGTTTTAGACTACCTGTTGTCACAAGGACTAGTGTAAAGGTCTATTTAGTAGATTATAAAATATTGTCAAACATATTACACTATTTTCTTCTATCAATATGTGAGGTATATAGTGTACAATAATATATAGTATTCATCAAATAATAATTGTGTGTACATATGTATATGTAAAAAATAAAGGATAAATTTTGAATGACATATATAATCATGGAGCCAGAAGGTGGCAGAGCTGTACAGTACACAAACCCAGGCTCCTAAATACACATCAGTTCAATGACCACTTTGCCACAGGTGTCTGTACTTTCTTAAATAAAGACAGTGATGTGAAAGGCAAACCTAATGTGTCACTAGTCATGGGGAAGCATCTCCGGAATAAGATTTATTTTAAGAATGCTGCCAATAGATAGTTTGTATCTATGAATCATGTAAGAGATGTAAACATGATACAAATTGTTTTGCAATAGCTGATTAAATGAAGAAAATGACTATGAGCCTTAGTTACTATATTTGTCCCCCTATAGTTACTAAAGTCAGACATAGTATCCTCAGATAACAGTCTAATAGGATTGAGTTCTAGTTAATCTAGTACCTGTCCACCTTCCTTCCTTACACAAATCAAAAAGGCAAGAATATTTCCTGTGCCCCCTAAGCTCATTAGTGGCAAATTAATCTTCTTCAAATAAATCTGGATTGCTGCTATGTACTTTGTGATATATTACAAAACATTCCTGTTCAATTTACTCTATTTTGCATTTTAGCTTACCTTCAACATTCCTTATTTACCTGTATTTTAAAGGAATCTTGAAGATAAGATGGATACTATGTATCTGTATCTGTCCCTGCTTAAATGGTAAACTCACAGATTCAGAAAAATACAGAGATGCTGGGCAAGAATGTTACCTGTTTGAGCATCCACACAGGTAAAATAACAAGATAAGATACTGTGTCACCAATTTTCTCACTCTGTGCACATCTATTTTTCAATAATCCCATGATTCTTACTTCTCCTGTTCACAGAAGTTTATACATTCTTAGATAGGCAAATAGCACAATGCCCTATTCACAGTATTGTTGCAGAGTGTGTAAAAATGAGCTAAGCCTTTCCATTCAGAACCCTTTCTTATCATTCCAAAATGTATTCAGAATCCACAGAGGGAGAGCTGTCTGTTTCCTTGGTTAACATGATGTGAGCAACTCACCTGCTGCAATACAATTCTATCTAGCAAAGCATACTAAGGGCAGCACATTTAAAGTGCTTCAGACCTCTAAGGGAGTAAGGAGAACACATAATCTTACCTTTTTCTAGTAGAAACAGCAAGGAAACAACAAGCAAAGGAAAAAATAGATTGAAATGGAGCTTTGAGACATATTCAAATAATTGAGGCAGCATTTCCCTGGGAGCAGAGTTCTATCCTAATATAGAATCTTACCACAAAAGCTAGTGTTGTTTTATGGACACAAAAAGTATAATTCTCACACCTAAGAAGATAAGGGATAGTTTATTCTATACCCAAACAATGTGGAATATAGATTTAGGTTACTCTATCTTCCATGTACCAAGGTTATAACATTTTCATCAAGTTTTATGAGAACGTAACAAAGGAAATCATAATTCACAACACTTTTCAAATACGTTGGTAGAAGCACCAGTAGATACAGTGGAGAAACTTGTGCTCTAGGCTTCCCATGCTACCTGATGACATTCCTACCCCTGTGCTTGATAAAAACTAGTCATCTGTTAAGTTCCAAATTGCTTCACTTGATAGTCAAAGGATGTTAAGTCAGATACAGAGTTGAGCAAGGAATGGTTATTAGGGTATATTGGGGGAGGGTAGCTAAACATAAATATTAATTCGATTCTTATTCCAATCAGGTTTTCTATTGCTGCAATAAACACCAGGGTAAAAAGCAACTTTGGAAGAAAAGAGTTTATTTTGCTTCCAAGAAGGAACTCAAGGAAGGAAGCTGAAGGCAGGAACTGAAGCAGAGTCCACAAAGAAACGCTGCTTACAGCCTTGCTTTCCAGGGTTTTCTCAGCATGTTTCCTTATACATACCAGGACTACCTATCAATGTGGTCTGGCCCTCTCTCATCATTAATCAAGTATGTAGTTGTTTTTTACTCTTTGGTCTTTGGGAGTCAACCACCCAGCTCCCAAATAAATACATGGAGTCTTATTCTTACTTATAAATGCCAGGCCTTAGCTTGGCTTATTTCTAGCCAGCTTTTCTAAACTCAAATTATATCCCATATGTCTTTTGCCTCTGGACTTTTATCTTTCTCTATGATACATACCTTTCTTTCCTTCTTACTCCATGTTGGGCAATGTGGTTGGGTGGCTGGCCCTCTGCATCCTCCTCTTCTCTCTCACTCCTCCATCTTTTCTTCCCAGATTTCTCCTCCTCTTTATTCTCTCTGCCTGCCAGCCCTACCTATCCTTTCCCCTGCCTATTTTATTAGCCATTCAGCTCTTCATTAGACAAATAAGGTATTTTGTAGACAGGCAAAGTAACACAGAGCTTCACAGAATTAAACCAATGCAACACAAAAGAAGGCAACACATCTTGGCATCATCAAACAAATGTTCCACAGCATAAAAAAATGTAACACATCTTCAATTAGTATTCCACAACACAAGTAAGTGCCTCACAGACATGCCTATACTAGAGCTGGCTCAAAATCATGGGAATCTTCTAAGGAATAGTGTTTGCACTTCCCTGGGTTTGTAACACAGCAGGGTGACTCAGGGGAGACCATCTCAGCAGAATAGCTCCAGCACTGGAACTCCAACAGGCCAGTTACATGGACTTCGTGGCCGACTTCAATCTTCTGTGAACATTTCGTCATCCACTTGCCAGTTCCTTCTCAAAAAAAAAAATTAATAAGCTATGTAGACTTAGGTCTTTAATTTAGAGTCCACTAGTAGAAGACCCCAGTGGAGAAAATAAATTGAAAATTGCCCCAAAATTTTAAAGGAAAATCTCTCTCTGTCTCCCTTTTATAACTTTTATAAGAAGAATGAAAAATTCACACCAAATCTGGGGAGAATTTATAAAGAGTAAAATTTAAGAGGACTCTCTCACTTATAAACACTGAATGCTAATATCAGCATATAAAATACAGAAACAGAAAAATGTTTATTTCAAAAATATGTAATTAGTAAGGATATTAAAACTAAGCATTATTCACAATATTAATAGAACAAAGGGCAAAGCATCAGCATATCAAAAAGATAGTAAATGCTTATGTTGAATACAACAAACAGTTATAATCAAATGCTTTCATCAGGTAACAAGGAAACTTGGACTTCCTTAAACAGATAGCTACTGAAATACTAACTACAGTTAACTTTATACCTGGCAGTAAATATGAGAAACCAGGAAATGGAAACACAGTCTTGTTGCTTAAGTGAGCCCTATGATATAGGTACAGCAAGAAAAAAAATGAATAACAAGAAGTCATGACCAAGAATAAAGATAAAAAACTGCATTGATCAGTGGGTATCATCATCTCTGTGCATGCAGAAATATTAGCAAAATGCTAAATTGAATGCTAAAATGTAAAATCAGGTGTATTCTTCATCTGTACCAAAAAAAAAATGAAATGGAATTTTAAGAGAAATCAATTGCCAAAGCATCAAAAGTATGGAAACATATTATGGTGGTTTAAATAAGAATGACCCCCATAGGCTCATAGATTTGAAAAGTTAGTGGCTCTACTTAACAGGGATCAGGAATTGTGACCTTGTTGGAGTAGATGTGGTCTTTTTGGAGGAAATGGGTTTCAAATACAAGCCAACTCAGTATATTCTTCTGCCTGTTGCCTGTGTATCTAGATGTGGTACTCTCAGTTTCTCTCTAGCACATGTCTGCCTACATGATGTCATGCTTCCCAACACAATACAGACAATGAACTAAACATCTGAATTGCAAGCTAGCCCCAATTGAATATTTTCCTTTACAATACTTGCTGTGGTCATAGTATCTCTTAGCAACAAGTGAAACTTGACTAAGACAGAAGTTGGTACCATGGACTGGGGTATTGCTGTGATAGGCCTGACATTGTTTCTTGTTGGCAGAATATAGACTTTAGAACTTTGCATTAGGAAAACAATTGAAATCTTTAAGTGTATCTTAATGTATAGTCATACTAGTGAGAGCATGAAAGACAGTGGTGCTGAGAATAATGTAGATTATGATGGCCTAGCTCAAGAGGTTTCAGAAGAAAGGGACTTAAGAAAGTGGTCTAGTTATTGTTCTTACAATATTTTGGTGAAGAATGAGGTGGCTTTTTACCCTGGTCTGAAAAATCTGCCTGAGGCTAAATTGAAGAGATTTGGATTAATGGAGTTGGCAGAGGAGATTTTAAAAGGCCTAGTATTGATTGTGTTTTGTGGTTATTAGTGGCCAGTCTTATGCAGATCTATTATCCAAAGGAGCAAGCTGAGCAAGAGAAAACACAAAATGTACACTTTGAGGAGAAAGGGGCCACCAGGAAGGGGAATGGAGCTAAATCCAGTACCTAGGGAATTAAACAGACTAAAGAAAGTTATGATGCTAAATTGGATAAATGGAGTGTTGACTTCAGGGAAGGATCCTGCCCAGCTAAGCTTCCAACTGTGAAAAAGAATTAAAGATATGTTTAGGGTAAGATGTGCTGGGGCAAATCTTTAATCCCAGCGCTCAAGGCAGAGGCATGGAGATCTCGGAGTTTGAGGCCAGTCTGGTCTAACTGAGTAAGTTTCAAGACAGTTAATCTTAGATGGTGAAGAAACCATCAAAAACAGAAAGTTTGTCAAGATGCATTTTAATAAGGGGTCCATGTTCCAGGCCCAGCAAACAGCAGAACTTGGCAGCTTTAGTCATGTGATCCTAGCTTTAAAGTCAAGGATACAAGAAAGGGGTTGTGCTATCTCCCTCCATGGCTATAGAAAACTGCTGAGGCCAGTCATGTGTCATGTGTCAGGGATGTTTCACATGTAGGCCCAGACAGGCTTTTGTGTGAAGCTGTGAAAGTGAACCCTGGATTGCCTTGAATATCTCAAGAAGTTGGAGGGCTATGAGATGGTCTTTCTGTATGCTGTGAATATGTGTTGCTACTATTGTTTAATAAAGAATCTGCTATAACCTATAGTAAGGCAGAATAGAGCCAGACAGGGAATCCAAGCAGAGAGGAGGAGAAGGCTTAGTCAGAGGAGATGCTGCAAGCTGCCACCCTAGAAGCAACATGTAATGGGATACAGGAAAAGCCATAGAACACATGGCGATACATAGATTAATAGAAATGGGTTGAGTTAAGTTGTAAGAGCTAGTTAATTATGAGCCTGAGCCATAGACCAAATAGTTTATAATTAATACAAGCTTCTGTGTGTTTATTTGGGACTGAATGTCTGCAGGACTGGGCAGGACAGAAATTTCTTGTCCTGTCCTCCAATTACATTGGAGATGCCAGTTCTGTGGAATACCTGTCAAGGAAAGCAGCAGACTGGATGTGAAACAGCCAGTCCCAAGAGAGAGAAATATGCTGCAGTCAACAGAGTTGAGAGGAGTTGGAAATATGAAGAACCATTTGACATTAGACATGGAGATGCAGAGTTTGGAGTTTAGCCAGCTGGTTTTACGTCTTGCTTTGGTCCAGTATTTCCTCACTGCTCTCTTTCTTCCCTGTTGGAATGGTAATATATATTCTGTATCATTGCATGTTGGAAGAATGTGATCTATTTTTTTATTTTGATTTTACAGGGGATTATAGTAAAGAGATTGCCATGAGTCTCAGTAAAGGCTTTGAACTCTGGGCTTTTAAACACTGTTGAGACTCTTACAGACTATGGGGATTTTTGAAGTTAGACTGAATATATACTGAATATATTTTTGTCTCATGACATGGCTACAAGTCTATGGGGTCAGGGAGTGGAAAGTGGTGGTTTAGATAAGAGTGGTCACCATAGACTTATAGATTTGAACGCTGGATCATTGGGGAGTGATGCTACTTGACAGGGATTTGTAGGTATGGCATTGGTAAAGTATGTGGACTTGTTGGAGGAAGTGTGTCACTGGGGGTGGGCATTCTGTCTCAAATGCTCAAGCCAGGCCCAGTGTCTTCCTCTGCCTACAGCTTGAGATGTAGAACTCTCAGCTACTGTCCAGCACAATGTCTGCCTGCATGACATCATGTTTGCCTGCATGACATCATGCTTCCTGTCATAATGATAATGGACTAAATCTCTGAACTCTAAGCAAGTCTCAATTAAATATTTTCTATTATTAGAGTTGCCATGGTCATTGTGATTCTTCATTGCAATAGAACACTGACTAAGGCACACCTACACCAGTTTCGTAGGATTTTGGAAGGAAAATTTTAATGCATTATACATATAGTTGAAAAGTTACCTGGTCAGAAGTCTCAATATGTTTAATGTATCAGTTCTTCATTGGTATAAACAAATAAGTTAATTGTAAATATCTACAGTGCACATATATTGTCTACTGACAAGATTTTTTATACTTAAATGGATGTATGAAGAACCGAATTATCAAACAATCTTGATGAATAATAAACTAGGAGAATTTGTTAAGTATCAAGAATTATTAAATGTGTATGAATGAAATTTGTGCTATGATTTGGGAGATAAAAGTGATAAATGAATACAGCAAAATAAAGTATTGATTGAAGAAATACTGCCTCATGTGTTGAACAATCAATGCATAACAGTATTAGTAATACAAAAATGAGGAAACATGAAGACTTTTGGCTATTGATATTTAAATACATTAATATCTCTACTTATAAAATATATGTTCTGCACCAGAAGTTACTTAATGTAGGGCTAAATTTAAAAAGATATTTACTAATGAGGATCTCAAAAAGAATAAGAATGAAACTGATTAAGGATTCTAATAAAAATAGCAACATGAAGAAGAAAACACAATGTGGCATGGGATGTGACATTCAAAGCATTTGCACCAGACCATAACAGGTAAGTAATTCCTACAAATTAGTAAGGAAACCCTTGAGTAATTTGAATAGCCCATGGAAAAAATAGAATATGTTAATGTTCCATCAGCATGTGAAAGATGATTGACCCCATAACTTATCAGCAAAACACCAAATAAATACTGTCATGTATGACCAGAATGGTTAAAGTGTAAAACTGAATATATTCTTTGTAAGAATGTGGAATGTGGGGGGGGG
>CABHPR010152914.1:48754-60952 GCA_902168415.1 Peromyscus melanophrys
TCTCTCTCTCCCCTCTCTCTCTTTCACATACATGCATACACACACACACACACACACACACACACACACACACACACACACACACACATACACCTACCTGAGCTTAACTCATATGCAGAAAATTTAAATTTACTTATATGACCACCACTGCAACATGATAAAACTATTATTTCAGGCTGTCCATTTCCTTGTCCTTGTCTTTTCCTACACTAGGCCTGGAAATTATTCATATCCAGTTTTATGTGTGGCAGAATGGGAACCTTACAGCATCTCTAAGGAACTATCCAGCATTTAGCTCTTCCGTCTCACTTTTATCAATTGGCTATGAGATCTGTCTAAATTTCTGCATGTTTTGCTTTCTGTCCCTTATTGCTGTTTAAGCCTTTTCTCACTTAACAGTTGATAGCTTTTGGGTTATTTCAAGATATTTTTCTTTGTGCACAAACACATTTTATATAATACTTACCTACAGAAAGTTTGTGGGAATATAATGATAGTTTTCTCATCAATAAATAGCAACAGGTGGGATTCCTGAGCAATGCGGTCTATTTTTATCATGGCATCATATTGAACAGCCTTTTTAGTGTTTTGGAGCTGTCAGCAAGACATCAAAATATGACAACTCCACATTTTTATTTTTATTTTTTATTTTTATTTTTACAGTTCTCATAGATGTGTAATGGTGTCACATTGTAAAATTAATTGACAGTTTCCTAATGCTCTATTTATGATCATTTCTGGTTACATTAGCTCTGAGAAGTATGTATTTGGGTGTTTTGCCATCCTTTCTTCTCTGAAAAGCAACATCAAGAGCCCAACCACATAACATTCACCTCTCAAAAGAATAATATTTCTTTTATACTGAGTGTCATAGTTCTGTATGCAACAAAAAAGCAAGGGATTCACCAGCAATGCATTCGTAAGAATTTCTCCTGAGTCTGTAGCTTGTGATTTTTTTAAATGAATAACACTTTTATAGAAATAGAAGCTTTTAATTTTCTGAATTCCAATTTTATTTTCACTGTTCTACAGACTGAACTTTTGATATTGTATCTAAGAAACCTGTGACTCACCTGAAATCACACATGAAATTATCCCATCTTGTGTTGGTTCAAGCTTTATAGTTTTAATCTTTGCATTCAAAAATGTGATTCATTTTTACTTAATTTCTGTATGGATTAATGGGTCAATATTCTTTATTTTGCATGTGGATGATCAATTCTTATAGCCATGTTTGTTGAAAATACTATCCTTCTTCCGTCAGATTGCCTTTGAACCTTTTCTGAAAATCAATTGATCTTATTTGTGTGGGTTATTTCTAGACTCACTGTTCTGCTCCGTTGATTGATGTATCTTTGCTCTGTCACTAGGAGGCTTTCTTGATTACTATAGTTTTAAGGTACATCTTAAAAGCAGTCCTCCTCCAATTTTGTTTTTATTTCCCAAACTTTAAAAGATATTTTTTGTTGTTGTTTCTGATTCTCAAAACAAAATTAGAATGTGCTGGCTTGTTCATTTTAAAAGGTTCTACAAGCATTGTGGAGGGTGCTATCTTTACTATGTAAGACAATGGTTCTCAAACGGTGGGTCACGGCCCATTTTGGGGTTGAATGTCAGATACCGTGCATATCAGATATTTGCATTACATTTCATAACAGTAGTGAAATTACAGTTGTGAAGTAGCAACTAAATAATTTTATGCCTGGAGACCACCACAATTTGAGGAACTATATTAAAGGGTCACAACATTATAAGGTTGAGAACCTCTGTCACAAACAATTGTTTAAGAAACACAATATCTTATCACTTCATTGCAAGTTATTATCATTGATTTTGGATACCCTCCAGAAGAAGACCCAATTGCTGAAGGCCAAAAGTACTTGAGTCACAGGATGTGGTAAGCTCAACCTCGCAGTGACTTTGGCAGCTTAATCCCTGCTGGCTAGCTTCCTTAGTGCTGAAAATAGCAATGTATGCTACAGGGAGAGAAATGCAAAAAATGGTTTTATCCACATGTGAATCTATCAAGCTACACTAATGGTTTACCTGGCAAAATATGTCCACTCTTCCAATAGTGGCATCAATATTATGAAATTAAACCAGCCACTTTCATATTAGATTTGGGACCTACTCCAAAAGATGAACCCACACCTCATACCATTGGCCATCAATTCATGAGTGGTTAAGTCATAGTCCTTAGGGGAGAAACCCAATACTATTATTTTGCTAAATGAACATAAGATTAAACTTCCTTCTGAGCAATATCTTTATACACATGAATTGGTGCATTTCTCAATCCATATCAGAAAAGGTTCTTCTTGCAGTAGATAGCAATTAATCCAGGAACCCACAGCTCTAACTGTGATGTCTATATCACACCCCTCCTTCTGAAGACTCTGGAATCACTGTGAAAGAGAGAGAAGAAAGATTATGAGAGCCAGAGGCAAGGAAACAGAGTTTTCTGGACATGACAGGGCAGTTACACACGTGAACTGTGGCTACATTCACAAGCCAGCGAACATTTCAATATGAATTGGAGAGGAAGTATTGACAAATGATGGTTGTTGGGAGAGAAACAGTCAGCTTTCTTCAAATACACAGCTCCAAGAGCAACTGACATTCACATAGATGGCTCTACACCCATGAATACATTCTCAGCACTAAGTAAATTCAGTGCTTTACAAAAAAGAACACATTAAATTTGGAGACAACAGTGGTGTGAGTTATAGGGGAGGAAACAGGGGTGATGGGATAGGGGTTTGATCAGAACACATTATATGCAAACAATATTTAAAAAACTGAAATCTTAGAATTACTGAACTTTGTAACACATGATACAACAGCTTATTTATAAATTAATTTATACTTTGTTTGAATTTTCTCACATATATAATACACATGAATATGATATATATGCTTATATCCAAATATTCATAATTAAGTTAATTTGGAAGAGTTACATGGCATTTTGGTTTTCTTATCAATTTCCAGTTTCCGCTGATATATATGCACATATATTTGCATATAAATATACCACACACACACCATTGGTTGATGTGTATTTAGTTTAAATCCTAGAGTCCCCTAAAATCCTTTAATTGTTATAGGTTTTGTACTGCACAAAATTACAGTCACAACACAATTTTCCCTTCAATATATTGTTAGGATTGATTTGTTAGCATCCTGAAACCATATGTTTCTGTGTTGATATTCATTTTGATTTGCCATATCTTTAACATGCATCCCTTGTAAGGTCATTCTCTGCTACTGAACATTCAGAATAATGTTGGTCTCCTAAAATGGATTCAGAATTGCTTCTCTCTCTTTCTTTTCTTATTTCTTTTGAATTTTTTGTATAGATTAAAGGTATGGTTTGCAAAGAAACAGCAAAAATTGCAAGGACTGAATTAAAAAATGTTTAAACAAAGTGAATATAAAAATGTCAGAAAGAAACTGTTCCTGCAGATTTAACACAGGTAAAAGTGGAAATATTTTTTACAAAATAAAATTTCAAGGCAAACTGATCTAATCAAACTGCCTTTTCCCCCTCTCTTTAATGGCTGATATTACTTCAAGCACTTAGGATAATTTTCCAAGTGTATAAATTATTGGATCTGAAGTGTTTGTTTCCTTCTTTTGTAAGTCACTTCTTATCCACAATGGTAGAATTCGTAGATTATCTATTTGCTATTTATTGGATTTTGTTAATTTGTGTCCTACAATTTTCCATTTCACCAAGTTGTAGAATTTTCAGATAAATGATTATTTTTAGTGACTTTAGGTTTTTCTCTACTCTGGTTACAGATTCACTGCCATTTGCTCCCCATATTCATATTGGTTATGTAACATTTTCTTTTTTGAGGGGCAATCTAATTAAATATTTACCTGTAATAATAATCTTTTGTGTCATTACTTTCCTTTTGATTTTTTCTTTTGTTTGTTTCTTTCTTTCTTTACTTATTTATTTTAGATGGCCTAAGTGTCATTTTTATTAATTTTTTCATTTACTTTACATACCAATCACAGTTACTCCTCCCTCCTCCCTTCCTGTACCCCCCCCCAACTTCTCATCTACCCACCCATCCACTCCTCCTCCATCTCCATTGCAAAAGGGGCAAGCTTCTCATGTGGTCAACAAAGCATAGTATTTCAAGTTGAGGCAGGACCAAGCTTCCCCCCTCAACCCTCCCCCCACACACACACACATCAAGGCTGGGCAAAGCATCCAAGTGTGAGGAATAGGTTCCAAAAAGCTAGCTCATGCACCAGAGCCGGGTCCTGATGTCACTGCTAGGAGTCCCACAAACAGACCAAGCTACACAATTGTCATCCATATGCAAAGGTTGGGTCCATGTGGGCTCCCTGGCTGTCGGTTCAGAGTGCATGAGCTCCCACTAGCTCAGGTCAGCTGCCTCTGTGGGTTCCCCTATCATGATCTTGACCGCCCCCCCCCCCTTGCTCATACAATCACTTCTCCCTTTCTTCAACTGAACTCAGTGGAGGTTGGCCCAGTGCTTGGCTGTGGATGTCTGCATCTGCTTATATCAGTTACTGAATGAAAGCTCTCTGATGACAACTACGGTAGTCACCATTCTGAGTACAGAAGGCCAGTTCAGGCACCCTCTCCACTGTTGCTAAGAGTCTTAGCTCAGTTCATCCTTGTGGATTCCTGGTAGTTTCCCTGGCACTAGGCTTTTCCCAAATCCCAAAATGGCCCCCTCTATCAAGGTATCTCTTTCATCACTCTCTCTTTCCTTGCAGCTCCCAACTCAACCAACTGGATCCCTCATGTTCTCATTACCCTATCCCCTCCCTTCCATGCCCCCATCTCCCCTGTACTGAGTTTACCCAGGAGATCTCATCTATTTCCCCTTTCCAGGGAATTCCATGCATCCCTCTAAGGGTCCTTTTTGTTACCTAGCTTCTCAGGGGCTATGGATTGTAGCCTTTGCTTTACATCTAATATCCACTTATGAGTGAGTACATAACAAGTTTGTCTTTGTGGGTCTGGGTTACCTCACTCAGGATAATTATCTTCTAGTTCCACCCATTTTTCTGCAAATTTCATGATGTTATATTTTTTTGTTTGTTTGTTTGTTTGTTTTCCACTGAGTAATGCTCCATTGTGTAAATGTACCACATTTTCTTTATCCATTCTTTGATTGAGGGGCATATAGGTTGTTTCTAGGTTCTGGATATCATGAATAATGCTTCTATGAACATAGCTGAACAAGCATCCTCGTGGTATGATTAAACATCCTTTGGGTATATGCTCAAGATTGGTATAGCTGGGTCTTGAGGAAGATTGAGTCCCAATTTTCTGAGAAAGCGCCATATTGATTTCAAAATTGGCTCTACAAGTTTGTACTCCCACCAACAGTGAGGCGTGTCCTCCCCAACATAAGCTGTCATCGGGGTTTTTGATCTTAGCCATTCAGACAGGATTAAGATGGTACCTCAGAGCTGGTTTGATTTGCATTTCCCTGACAACTATGGGTGTTGAACAGTTCTTTAAATGAATCTTGGCCATTTGAGATTCTTCTGTTGAGAACTTTTTGTTCAAATCTGTATCCCATTTTAAGTGTATTATTTGGTATTTTGATGTCTAGTTTTTTGAATTCTTTATATATTTTGGTGATCAGCCCGCTGACAGATATGGGGTTAGTAAAGATATTTTTTTCATTCTGTAAGCTGCAATTTTGTCTTATTGACAGTGTCCTTTGCCTTACAGGTTTTCAGTTTCAGACGGTCTCAGTGTTGGTGCTACTGGTGTTACATTCAGGAAGTTATATCCTGTACCAATTCATTCAAGGCTACTCCCCCCTTTCTCTTCTATCAGGTTCAGTGTAACTGGACTTATGCCGAGGTCTTTGATCCACTTGGACTTGAGTTTTTGCAGGGTGATAGATATGGTTCTATTTGCATTCTTCTACATGTGAAAATCTAGTTATGCCATCACTATTCGTTGAAGATGCTTTCTTTTTTCCATTGTATAATTTGGGCTTTTTTTTTTTTTGTCAAAAATCAGGTGTTCTTAGTGGTGTGCATTATGATCTTCAATTTAATTCCATTGATCCACTTGTATGTTTCTATGCCAATACTATGCTGTTTTCATTATTATAGCTCTACAGTACAGCTTGAAGTCAGGGATTGTGATACCTCTGGAAGTTTCTTTACTATACAGGATTGTTTTAGCTATCCTAGGTTTTTTTGTTTTTATATATGAAGTTGAATATTGTTCTTTTGAGGTCTGTGAAGAATTGTGTTGGAATTTGGATGGGAATTGCATTGAATCAGGAGATTGCTTTCGGTAAGATTGCCATTTTTACTATGTTATGAGCATGGGAGATCTTTCCATTTTCTCATACCTTCTTCAATTTCTTTCTTCAAAGACTTAAAGTTCTTGTCATATGGGTCTTTCACTTGTTTGGTTCGAGTTACCCCAAGATATTTTATATTATGTGGGACTATTTTAAGGGGTTTTATTTCTCTGATTTCTTTCTCAGCCCATTTCTCATTTGTATATAGGAGGGCTACTGACTTTTTTGAGTTAATCTTGTATTCAGCCACATTACTGAAGTGTGTATCAGCTGTAGAAGTTCCCTGGTAGAATATTTGGAATCACTTATATATACTATCATATCACCTACAAATAGTAAAAGTTTGACTTCTTCATTTACTATTTGTATCTCCTTTTGTTATCTTATTGCTCTAGCTAGGACTTCAAGTACTATTTTTAATAGATATGGAGAGAGTGGACAGTCTTGTCTTGTTCCTGATTTTAGTGGAATTGCTTAGAGTTTCTCTCCATTCAACTTGATGTTGGCTGTTGGCTTGCTGTATATTGCTTTTGTTATGTTTAGGTACGTTCCTTGTATCCCTGATCTCTCAAGAATCTTTATCACAAAGGGGTATAGGATTTTGTCAAAGGTTTTTTTTTGGCATCTAATGAGACAGTCATGTGTTTTTTCTTTGAGTTTGTTTATATGGTAGATTACATTGACAGATTTTCCTATGTTGATCCAGCAGATCTGTTGCTTTCTTTTATCCTCTATGAGCTGGTTGTACACACACACACACACACACACACACACACACACACACAATTACAAATGAAAATAAAAAACAACACTCTTTAAAAGGAGAAAAATATGTATCTTAACTGTAAACTTTTTAATATATGGTGTGGAATAACTCAGGTCCTCTCCATGATTCCATGATACCACATAAGACTAAGGGTAAATGTATCGTAAAACAGCAATGCACTCTGAAAGTCTAGTTACCCCAATCATTCAGATTGAAATTTAATAATGATAATTATACTGATAGCAACAATAATGAGGCTGCCACCAGTATAATTCTGCTAACACTACTGTGTGCTGATAAATCCTTTATCTACATGATGTCATGTAATCAATCATAAAAATTCCCTGGGTTATTTTTTTCTTAGTATCATTTTATAGCTTACATAAGCAAAACTTCAAAGACTTAACCTCTCACCACCAGGATGCTGCTTTGCTCCTTACAGTATAAAAATATGCCAGCTACTACTGAACATGATAACAGTCATAATTAAGATTTTCTCATTAAAGACTGCTCATTAATTCCCACTAAGGCAGAGAGAATACATAGGTTGGTCTAATCTAAACAGACAAAACCCTGAAAGCATCAAAAGTTCCCCAGGTGAGGAAGAGCAAAGAGCAAAGGGAAGTTTGATGCACTAGGAACCTGAGGCCAAAATTGCCGTGACTACACAGCCCTTGAGTGACTTACTGAGAAACAATACACAAGGACTTGTGAAGAAGAAGGGCTCTGCAGTCATAGCCAGGAAGGGAAGAGTAACCAGTCTTCAGTCTCAAACAACTTCAATTCCCTGACTGATCCCAGAAGGATTCCCTTCACCAAACTTCACTGATAAGAGTGTGGCCAGAGAAGACCTCCCCCATCCCACCTTTTTTTTTTTTTTTTTTTTTTTTTACAGTTTTGGAAAACTAAACAGAATCCTGTAGAGCCCACACCACCTGCTGACCTGTAGAATCAAGTTTTATTGGATACATGTTGCATTAGATACATGTTACATTTCAGATAATTTGTTATTCAGCAGTAAAAATAAGTATCTAAAGTTCAGTCAGTGTAATTTAAAGCTAGAGCATTTACATGACTTGTCCAATGCATCCTAAGTCAAACCTTTCTGTTTTCTCACTATGTTATTGGTATATATATGTGCATGTTGCTGGGCTATATGTTTAATCTCCTTTGTCATATTTAAATATTAAATTTCTCCTCTGACATATCTACTAACCTTTTATGTCCCTGTATATTCTCTGAAATATGTAGCACCATCATAGCACATTGCCGAAATTCAAGAAAGGGAAAGTCTCATTAAATTGATCTGAATTCTCAAATCTGATGCATTTCATATCCCCTTCAGATCTTAACTGAAAAAGATTGTAATGAAGCTTGCATAAATCAGAGTAGCATTACATGGTCTAATAGTTAACTAATCCTTAATTGTGCAGTACTTTGAAATTTAATGACCATTATAGAGAATCCCATCAGGGCTAAAATGAACCAGGGAGAATCATGCTAGAAGAATGAATTAGGAAGGCAAACATTAACCATGCCAAAAGTGGCATCTTCTCTGCTTTCTTCCTTTGGGAAAGTTTGCAGCAAAACAAAAATTGGATCTATTGTTTGATTGTTTTTTGATATTTTCTTTTCCTGTTGTTTCCTGCCTTGAGCTGTCATGTGTTGATGAATAGAACAATAGGTAAAAATCAATCTAGACCTTCTGTGTAGGAACACAACAGAGCTAGAAAACAAAGGTTAAAGAGCTAATGCCATAGTTTGGTCTCCTGACAGAATGGCCTGTAACACATTAAAAAGAAAAATAAAAGAATATGCATAACAACTGCAATAAACACTAAATATAATGCATCAAAGTTATTGCATGTGACATATTGCTTTCAAGCTTAGATAAATAGTTAAATCCTTAATTGTATCCATAGATTATGTGTGGAAACCTCCCACACTAAGCAACTGTGCATCATATATATATATATATATATATATATATATATATATATATATATATAATTTCCTTTTTAGCAGTTCTATACAGCAAGTACTCTCCATTTGAAATTTGCCCATTCAGCTGACTTTCTCAAATAACTTACTTCTCTCATGTCTGGAACCATAGCAACATGCCAGGTGTCTGACTAATATTTCAATGGCTATTTTATTATATCCATGGAAAAGTTAAAAAAGCATTAGGCTCAAGAGAAAATTTCCTCAGCGAGCTTGCTATTACATATTAACTCTACCTTGTGCAAAATAAAAGTATATTGAAATAAATCAGTGTTGCCAGGAGCAGTCATGTCTCATTGTCCAGGAAAATCTAAGGTTTTAAAACATTTTAAATGCCATATTCTGGTCCTTGAAGTGTCTGAAGATTACCTAACTAATTGACTTATATCTATATATGCCCAGATAACTTAACTAACATGACTATAAGTTTGATTATCATAGATGACTAATTATTAATTTGTAATTCTTAATTATACATTACAATTTTAAATAAATTGCATAACATAATACCTTAAACAAGAGTAGAAATATACATATAGTGTAACAAAATCAACTTTAAATTTGTATCAATAAACTAAAATCCATAGCAATGTAAAACATTTTTAACAAGTTGTTGCTCTTTAAAAGTAGATTCAATAATCTACCCTTTTATCCTATCATATCTATATTGTCCCCTTTTCTTCTTTAGAAAGAGATTACATTTATAATCAACCCCCATTAAATAAAAATATACATTCATAAACAATATTTTGGGAATTTGGGCATAGCTTCTCATACTACTTCCTGCTGGTTGAGGGTGCTGGCAATCTTAAGGGGATCCTGAGCAAATTTGAGATAATGTTCAAGTCTTGGGAAGACTGGCTATAACCTTTGTTGAAAGGTACCATCTGTTAAGGTTCAGGAGGTCTGGCTTGATCAAATATGATCCATCTTAACCTGGAACAAATCCATAATCTCTTGCTTCCTGTGGAAACAAAAGCAGAGTCTCCTTTCCAAAGCAACATATCTTTAGATCCAAATTTTGAAACCAAGATACCTTTAAAATATACATATTGGTTTAACTCAGCAGCCTTCACAATTGTCTTTCTGCAGTTAAAAATCTGAAAGACAACACAATCAAGACTCTCTGTGTGATTTCCATCTTTATGTGACTTATTTTTTGTATTACTTTTATTTTCTCTTTAAAGACTTTATTTTTTAAAACTATTTCTTTATATAACTGTCTATATTCATTTTCCTCTCTCTTCCAAGCCTACGTACATTTTATACACATTGTAAAATGTTCAGGGTTTAATATATGAATCTGTCTTATTGTGAATCTATTGCTTTAAACCACAGTGGCTAATACTGAAGCAGCAGCCTTGGCTGCTGACTCTGCCATTTCAGCTTCCCCATATGGTGGTGGTAGTATATTTACTGCCAGCTCTGGGAGCTGTGGGCACACCACCACCTCTTGGAAGCAGTGGGTCTATGCCTCCATCAATACATTTTTTTTTGTATTAGCAAAAGGTAACTAGGGCACATAGTGCACTGCACGGCTTGGAGTACCCTCTGTGCAACTCGGTGGGAATCCACCATGCTGTAGCTCAAGCTCACTTGCTGTGAACCAGCCATACTGTAGCTCATGGTTTGCTTGAGACACTACTAGGAAGCTCTTTTTGGCTCCAGGTTTTTTTTGTGTGTGTGTTTAGAAGAACTTTTTAAACTGTTTAGGCCTTATGGAAATTTGAGAGCCCCACATTGTTATGCCAGAGCCATCCTCTGGAGCATGAAAAACTCAACTAGTGGCCACAATCTCAGAAAATAATGATTCTGCCTCCTCAGCAACTATCCACTACTAATAGCTGTAGTGGGTAGCTGTTCCAGCTTTGACCTGGAAGTACTACCCCCATTGAGGCTTTGATAACTGTCACACCTACAAGGCAGAGTCAAGACAGGAGCCCTGAAGACCTGAGATTCAGATGTATTCGCTCTCTTGGTTCCTAGATCCTGGATGCTGGAGGTAGACTGATCAGAGTTCTCCAGAGAACACCGCTGGACTGTGCTTCACCTTTCCCAGACCCTGTAACCTATCCCTTCACTTGTAATTTACCCCACAAAATAAACCTCCCTTTTAACTATGTAGAGTTGCCTTAATATTTCAACCAATATTGGGCCCAGAACTCTGCTCAGTCTACCTCCAGTGTCCAGGATCCAGGAACCAAGAGCAATGGCACATCCAGATCTCGGGTCTTCAGGGCTCCTGTCTCAGCTCTGCCTTGTAGATGTGACAGTTACCAAAGCCTCAATGGGGGTAGTACTTCCAGGTCAAAGCTGGAACAGCTACCCACTACAAATAGCTCATCAAAATGTGGTAGGGCCTGGAGATTATCCATAGCATCTAGGTTGGGACTTCAGCTACCTTGGTCTTGTACAGGTCTTGCCTAGGTAGCCACAGACGCTGTGAGATCATGAGTATGGTAGTTATGTCATGTCAGAGAACAGCATTTCACAGAGCTCTTCCCCATTTCCTACCTCCTGCATTCTTTCCTCCTGCTCCACTCTGCCATGATGTTTCCTGATCCTTAGTGGTATTGGTGGTAGAGTTAATGAAGATGTTTCATTTATGGCTGAGTAATATATCTGTTTTAACACTTGGAGCAGTTGGGATTTTCTCCATTGAATGATGTGCAATACAACAACAACAAAAACATAACAGCTTCTTAAGCAAAGGTCAAGAGCAGCCCAGGAATACGGATGTAAACGTAGGTATTTAAAAGGCAATTTGATAGCATTTCTTCTTAGCAAAATATCGTTAATTCTACAGGAAGACTATGAGCTCCCCAGCCATGGAGTTCCTCCTCTGAAGCAAATCTCAGATCCAATCAGAGAGTGGTTAATTACCCCCTAACAGTTATGCCAACATTGCACCAGTCAGCAGATCTTGCTTAGCAGGTCAGTATTACAGCATGCCATGCATGGTCCAGCTCTGAGCAAGATCATTGTTGCATTTTCTCCCTCATCACTTCGGCTACTATGATAGCTACCCAGGAGGAAGGAAGTTTTGCACTCATCTTAATACTGGTCTTTCTTTCTTTCTTTCTTTCTTTCTTTCTTTCTTTCTTTCTTTCT